>JAXQQM020079879.1:0-176161 GCA_034641835.2 Pinus albicaulis
ATAATTGATGATAAAATCCCAACAATGACAATCCATCCCATGCAAATTCATCATTGTGCTATCTAGTGGAAAGACTATAATCTTGCCAATCTTAAAATCCTGAAAACTATTAAGTCAACTAAATTCTGAATAGCATATCAAATTTTACTTTCTCCATATTAAGTTCACTGAGGTTGGAAGCACTCTCAAGCATCATGAAACAACTAATGATAATGTTAAAGTTTAAATAAACATTTACAGTCTCCTTTATCTTATATTTTCACAAAACCTTCAAAGCTTTATCCCATAGATTTGTTATGTCTTAGGTGTTGTTGGACCAAAAATTGAGGGGGAAAGGGGGCAAGCACCCAGGCATCCTCCCAGTTTCTGTTCTTTCCTTTTCTTTCTTTTTTTTCTTTTCTTTTTTTGTATATGGAGTGAGGGGGGTGGTGGTTGGGGAGTTTGCAGCACCCAACTACCCCCTTTTTGGTAAACAAACCAACAAATTTTGCAAAGAAGTTTTATTTTTTATTTTTATTTGTAGATGGAGTGAGGGGGGTGGTGGTTGGGGAGTTTGCAACACCCAACTACCCCCTTTCTGGGAAACAAACCAACAAATTTTGCAAAGAAAAAACACACCAACAAATTTGTTCAGAATTGAATGTGGGATGAAGCAACTCTGCAAAATCCAAATCAATTCCGTAGAACTTTTCGACTTACAAGGCATGCTTAAGCAGAACAGATATAATCCAACAAATTTGCAGAAAATTAAATGTGAGATAATATATCTACCCTTGCAAAGCAACTCTGATTTTTCCTGAATTTGAAAGGAGGCACAATACCAAGTGAAAAGGAACACAGCCTTTGATGAATCCAAACTAAATGCTCACAAGCGAACTGATCTCTAACATCAATAACTCATTTCTTAATAATAAAATCAGAGAATCTGCATACAAATTTCTTAAATTTCTTCAAATATTAGGGTGACTAGGGTGACCATTTTAAACAAGGGAAAATTTACAAGTCTAAAATTTTCATGTATATATAGAAAGCTTCTCGAAATATCAATGTTGGATATGAAGATTTTGAAGAAGGAAAATTTTACTGAGCCACATGAAAGTTTGCAAATGTGAAGTCATTCTTACAAAAAAAAAAATTATATTTTATAAAAGGATTGGGTCATTCTTGGAAAAAAAAAACACTTAAAAAAAGTTAGCAAATTTTTGACCAATCATTTCCATTTAATTAAAAAAAAAACATACACACAACAACTTGAAAGAATCAAATCCATTTTAACAAAGACAACGCCTTATTTTCTTTGGATAGACAGCTAAGCTTTTCTAATTTGAAGTCATTTAAAACAAATTTATAGACTTTGCAGTACGATCACCAATACTCCTGGTAAATGCAGTCCCCAGATAATTTGCATCGGGCAACCAGGGTTTTTTTAAGTTTCCATCCACCTCTTCGGTTAACATTCATTATGTTCTATATGTAGAACATCAAGAAACTTTCCTTCCCTATCTACCACTCCACCTTCCGGCGTTCCTTTGCACCTCTTGGTGCAATTGCTAGTTTACTTTTCTACCACATTTGCAAAAGTTACTTTGGATCTTTTATCCTTCGTCTTCACAAGAAAATATTGTTGTGAATTTTGCTCTGATATGATGACACCATTGGACTTATTATTATTTGAATTAAGATCATACACGTCTTTTCTATTATTAGTTGAACCAACACCTATAGCTTTACCAGCGGACTCTTTGGTGCAAATATTAGGTAGAGCTAAATTTGAGAGTTCAACTTGGATAGTATTGACTAAGTCATTAAAGTGAATGAGACTCTTATTACACACTTTCTTTAGGCCATGCCAAGCAACATATGCAGGCCTCTTCCCTGACGTGCTAAGGAATATATCTATATCCAGCACCTGTGGTGCATTACCTTGGGTATTTGGCTACACCTCATCTCTTAGCCTACATCCAACGATTTTAAGTCCCAATTACTGGGAAAGAAAGGTTTACCATGAAAGGCAGAACATAAATAATTCTCATTATGGCACCTTTTTCCCTCGACATACCACATAATGCAACCGGATTCGGACACATAATGACTAAAACGGTGCATAGGATACTGCAAACTCAAATCTAAATTCCAATACATAACCTTATTTAGAATCAACTCTTCTATTACCTATTTCAATATGAGCTTTGAGGATATTTTTCATTTGAAAATGTGGTTTTGTAAAAATCTTCCTATGATGCCCCTGTTGTGGTTTAATTCGAGGCTTCAAAAATGCATTCGAAAGCTCTCAGAATTCAAAAATGCATTGAAATCTCATCAGAACTAAAATCCATAGAAAGCTCAATGTTCAACCAATTTATTGAAAATTAGTTACAACTAATTGCTATAGTCAAGACATGTTTGAAAATTATGGAGAATCAAACGTGTAGATTGTTATTATGGTGCATATTTAAATGCTAGAAAATGAATGATTACTATTACAATTTTGTAACAAATACACAGATGTGTAAGTAAAGCCAATGCAATCTTATGTTAAACTTAAAATTTAAAAAGTACATGTAACGAGATACTTTTGTAGAATGGCATAACTTTTAAATAATAGGTAGTTAAAACTCTAAAATTGATAGATGACTTTGGATGTAATTGTAGATTCATGAGTGATGCATGGAGAGAACTTGAAAGATTACATTTGAATTAAATTTAAGTCCACCTTTAATATTGTTTTTATATGATCCTAATCCTAACTCTTATGCATGTTTTCTTAATATTTTTCAAAATTATAAAGTGAATACATAAAAATTGTTGTATTTAACATTCATAACAAAATTATGTTGTGAAGCAGGTTTGCTATTCCTTTGGTAGAAGGATTATGTTCCATGTCCTGAATGTATATCTATATTTATAGTACTATACCGGACTAACAATAAATGATAGCAATTGATAGAACTATCATTAGATAATACTATGACTGTGGCATTAATACTTAATAGATCAAAGAAACATTATAGGGTTTACATCTTACAAAAAACCTTGGTGAAGCACAATTATTGAACTTGATTGATTATGGAGACATTGCTGCAACGGTGTATTACACGATAGAATCTTTGTAGGAACCGGTGTATTCCAAAGTTAATGAGAAGCTAAAAGAATTTAAAATAGAGATGAAAAGAAAATAACCTCCTAAAATTTATAAATGAATAAGGCAAGAGAAGGATCCGGAAGGGAGCCTCAATAAAGTCATTGCTAATACTTTCTTGTAGTTGAAAGCACGAACATGATGAAGGTGAGTATCATGACCTTCTGCAAAAATGAGCTTTGAAACAACAACCCTAAGGAATGATGAGTCTGGTAGCAATATTCCACTACCATGCGGATACAAATGAGGAAGAATTTAGTTTGAACAATTTTTTGTGACTTTGAAGAACGACTTATGATTTATCATAGGCGATCAAGACAAGTGCTGTGATAATGAAACCAATGTTGGGAAAATGTGGCCTTGAGAATTTTTTTTCGAATTTGATGGTCTAGATAAGAAATCAAAAATTGTATTAGTAGCCACTTCTTTTATAATGACAAAGTGTTACTTTCTGCATACAAGAAAAATCATTATGTATGGCGTGTTCATTACAACTCAATTTCCGTTCGAAAAAACTATAAAGGTTTGTGGTTGGTATATATCATTGTGTCCTTCACAAGAGCCTCTTGGAAGTTTTTATGGTTATGGTTAATCTCTCCATTCAAAATATTTCTTGAGCTTATAGGCATGCATTTAGTGGTTTGTGGATTATTCTCTTTCTTACAATATCTATGCTTACATATCATATGAATTACTATAATATCTAATGCTTTGATGCGAATATGTATTCTCTTAACAATTACGAGCATTTTTATTTCTTCTCCACCTCGAATGTTTATCCAAACATGTGATTTCATTAATATTTGAATCGACTATCGGATTTTCTTACAATACAAAAGCCCACATTGAGTCGAAAAAAATTTATTTTTTATTGTTCAACATTATATAAAATAAAATGAAAGTTTCCATATACAGTATAAAAATAGAGTACGATATCACACAAGTCATGTTTACGGAAAACAAAAATATTGTATCAAAATGACGATGAGAAAAGTACATAAAGGTCGGCTGCGAAGACAAATTCCTCTATACACTCATTCCTATAAATTAACAACAAACATAACTCAAAAATGCTACATGGCATGCATTCAAATGTAATTGAAATATTCATAATCGAGGGATGTAATCTTTCGGTGCCGACAATCTCTTTTGTTATCTCTAAAGTCAAATATTTAACACTAAAGAATAAGTTCTTTACAGATACGCATCTACATTTCTTGATTCCATTAAATGAGGGGAAAAATGTGATCTAAGGAATTTTAATATGGTTAAATCTTCAATATCTTTATTCCAAAATTCATAATGGAGGTGATGGGGCTAGTCATACATGACAAATTTGCAAAAAAACTAGAATCTGATAAATTTAACTAAGGGAAGAATGATATATCTGCTTAATGCTGTGACTGACACAGAAGAGTGACCTACTTAGGTATAAAGCTTTACAACGAATAACTTTAATAAAACAAAAATTGAGCACATCTTGGTTTTCTCTTAATAGAGGCATGGTTCTTTTGCCCTTTTCTTAATAACTTGTTTCATTTTTAGTCTGAATTCTCCAACTAAATTCTTCCTTGGTAGTGATTGAGATATATAGATGGTAGGTAATATGAATGCTTTTTTTTATTTATTAGATTTAAGTTTTAAAGGAATGTTTAACACTGCTAATTAGGTCTATATAAAATGTAAATAGGCCTAATGAGGCTTGAAAAAGAGGTTCCAAAAGTTGAAGGTCCTGAGAAATAGTGTAATTTAATATGATAGTGGGAAGACCTTGATAGTCGGAAATGTTTCATTCTTTCTAATATATAAATTTAACTTTAATCCTACAATGAAAACTCTCCAACCATCATGGAAACACAAATACAATGCTCTGTGTCTCCTTGTAGCGTATGCTTATAACTGAGAGGAGAGAAGAACTAAGTTTGATAGTTTCCAATAAATCTTCCATCTTTTGTTGTGGGAAAGGGCCTTGCCATAAAATTTCAATTGTGTCTTTTGTGAAACACAAAAAGTCTCAACGGTGTCTCATTAGGCATCCAATGATATTGTAATGTCGAATGGAAGTTAATATATATATATTTTGTATAGTTGATGAACCATGAGCTTGAATAGTTGGTGGTGATCTTGGTGTTTGAACTCAGCTGGACATAATATATCTAAAAAATAATAAGTACGCAACATATTATCCTCTTCCTTTCCAATAACTTGATAATCTGATTGGTAGATGGAAGGTAGCCTAAGAAAGTAATGCCCTTTCAGCTCATATGTGACTCAGCTTCCATGTGTATGGAAATTCCAAATAAAGTAGACAGTTTTGCATGTTGAGGGGTTTCTTTGATTCCTCTTTGGATGAGCCATTTTTCCTCCTCTTGTCATGGTTATCAACCAGTATTAATGGTGTTGTTATTGGATGTCCAAAATCGGTCTTTGATTTTTCTACAATCTAGGAGCTGCTGAGATGTTAGTATTGATTCTTTGGAGCTGAGTGTTGCATTGTGGGTCTTTGTAATGGTTAAACCTTTCTTAGATATGCTAAATTAGTTTGTAGACATTCATAGTGACTTAGGGATTTTATTTGTACATTGTCTAAACTTAGGACTTTCGGTTAAGTAAATTTAGGAAGATAAATATTCAACATTTTCATATTTTGGATCAATGAGGTTTCATAAATAGAACTTATCTGCGTTGTTCGGTCTTTCTCTGTCTTTATTGATGAAAGTGCAATGGACTTCTTTGAATAAATTCATATACAATCTTGTTTTTGAGCCTTTTTATATGAAAGCTCCTTGTTAGATTTCATCACCAGGCGAGTACCAAACATAAATGTTAGTGTTTTATGCAAGAAACTCTTATTTTTGTGAATGTTTGAGACTTTTTATATCATTATATTTTTTATTTGACTATTTTCTATGAAGGGGGTTGTCTGATGTTGATTACTTTTAATTTTCTCTTTGTATTTCAACCCAAAAAGTACAATGGGAGAGTTTTGACGGTAGTGATTTCCAGTAGGCCATAAAATTCGTAAGCCTTTGTTTTACTCCTAGGCCTTTGTTTTGAAGGACTATCTTGGAAATTTTGAGGCAAGTCGTCTAAGGTTTGAGATCTCTTGAATTTGTTTGAAGGTAATACGAACACACATCTTAATATCCTAAGGCGGTATACCTTTACGAGATTTGGATGAGGGTTTTGTTCATTTATTCTTTTTGTGATTCAGAGTTGGCATGGAAAGTATGTTATGAGGAATAGCAAAAAGAAAAATTGTTTAAAAAGTCAAAGTTTTTGAAGTTTAAGATTTCCAACGAATTATATAAGATAGGTCAGTGCTCTTTTGAAGCTAGACATTCACACTTGTGAAAAAAAATCCATTTTGTTATGAGGGCATAAGAAGGCCCAGCCTATCCTAGGATACGAGTCACTTGGAATCACTTTGTTCAGAGACAAGTGCGAGAGGGTTTTGGGGTAATATTATGCATGAGAACTCATGTATCTTGTGCAAAACTCTGTTGGTCATATGTGACAGAGGTGAGAGTTTTCTCCCGATGACTATGTGGGCAAGTGCATAGTTGCGGAGGCAATAAGGGTCAGTGCGGGACGAATTCTTGAAGGGTGTTGAAGTGAAGAACAAGGCCTCATTGTGAACTTTGTTGGCCCTTTACAATCCTTATTATTTAGTGAAATATTCGCCAATATCTTATAAAGATTTTATAATTCGGTGAAAGATGCCATGTTTTATAGATAATATATTGTGAGAGAGGGTCGCCAAAAAAAAAAAAAAATATATACATATTATATTATTGATAAAAATCACCTTCCTTTTCATATGTATCATGGGGTCTTCCTATTTATTATAAAAAAAAATTTAGAGGGGGTTCTTCGGTGCTACTGATAAATAATACAACCTTGACATAGTTTTTCACCAGGAAATAAGCTTATTACTGTTTGTTATAAGAGATGTAGCATGACACACCATGATGGTCTAGTTACGATGGTCCCATGATAATGGTATTCTCTCCAAATACTCCACAACTATACGCAACCATTGATATGAATTTTCCATAATTGAAAACTCGAATATTTTATATAATCATCCACAGACTAAAGAAAAATATCAATTTATGAATCAATCAATATTAATGCAGCAATAACTCTGTGTTAAAGAATGAAAGTGTCCACTTTTCCTCCGCTCACAACTAAATTCCTCTCTTTAATATCCTTCTCATCATTATTACAAGCATGAGTTAATTTCATAGCATCTACGATCATCTGAACCAGCGCAACAGAAGAATATTCCAGAGACTAGGGTTCTACTTCTTGGGCAACAAAGGGGGTTTTTGTGCACTCTATTATGCTGTTGGAATTTTCCAATGTTCATGCTTGAAAGAAGGTCTCACTTAGCGATTCTAGTATTACGAGTATGTTTCCAGGTTTCATAGGTATGAAGGATCCTTTACCATTTACATAGTTTATCAGCCATTGTGAAGACAATGGGCCGTTATGAATATATTTAATTGGAAACATACATTGAAGAATGGATCATACATTGCAGATATGTCCTACAAATTGTCTTTAATTAATATGGGCTCAGAAATAATCACTAAATTCATTTCCATTATCCATGAGAGTTACATTTATTCTTGATGCATCAAATATTATTAAATGCCAAATTACGCCATGAAAATAACATGATCATAATATGAATATAATTTCGAATTATGTCATTCTCTTCGGATTCTATTTCTCTTCTTTGTCACTTTTTGTGAGTTTGAAAGTCACCTCATAACTTCTTTTTTATTAGTGTTCTGCTCGTGAATCAAAAATTTTCCTTTCATATTGTCAATTATAACTCCCTAACAAGATTAATATTATTTTTCTTGAAAAAATCATTGTAACTCCCACTCCCTTAACAATTCCAAATTATATTTCGAGGCTCCCTGCGTTGATGTTATCATTTTTTGTTTTTGAGTCTTGCTTTCTCCTTTTCACCATTGATTTATAATAAAAAAATTAAGGATCTAATAACTTGAGTTGATGACATAATTCTACAGGATCCAATAAGATGTGTAATTCTTTTAACTTTTAAGTATTTTAATGTTATTTTCAAATAAAAATATTATTTGAATTTTGAGGATAAAGTATATTTCAGTATCAATTTCATATATAATAATAATTTTTGAAATTGATCATAAATCTAATTATATAAATATATAGATAATATATAATTGAATGTAAATAAATTCATATATATATATATATTAAGGATGTGTAATCCCTCTTATGTGTAATCAATTTTTAATATGGGGTAGAGAATAAACATATAAAAAAATAAATGTTAGTTTAAATAAATTATTTCAATATAAACATTAAGTAAAATACTTTAATGTGAATTATAGAGAGATATAAATATCAAATACATCTAGAAAAAATTCTTTTAAAAATAGGGGCAATGTTTAAAAAATATATATAATACAAAATAAAAATAAAACACTTGATGAAAAAATGTGGAGCATCAACAAAATATTTCAATTTTAGTAGAGATATTTCAATGTCAACTACTTATATACTAGTCCATATATATAAATTGAATACAATATAACCATCAAATCACATACCCACAATCATACATTTCATGTTCAAGGTATTAACTAAATATAACATTTAAGTATGAGGGTTTTTAAGTAATTGTAATAGATATCATTTTTGATTCAAATACACGTTAAGTAAGTCATTCATATATGACCATTTCCATGAGAGGTATTCATAGTGACTAATTACTCATGATTTTTGAATAGTCCATAGCACTCTGTTTATCGAGTGATGCTCTGAGTGAAAATTAGGATTGAAATAATGAAATGAATCACGTAGCGTCGATCATCACTTTTGAGGCTTGCACCACGGCGACCCGAACATCCATGGAAGTTTTAGTAGAATGCCTGCGGCTCCGACACTACAAGCATGATTTTCCCCCACCAGTCAATAGTCTTAGCTTGCTACCCCATTGAAAAACCTTAGCAAGTATTGTGCCTCATGAGTCATTCCGGTAGAGCTCCCTTTACTCTTCGTATTTGAAAGTATGAGAGTTTTCCAAAGTGCATTATAGTAGATATCATTTTTTGGATTTAAATGCGTTGATGATTCATTCGGTGTATTAGTTTCCATGAGAGGTAGTCATAACTAATAATTACTCATGATCTTTGAATAGTCCACTTATGCTCATTGCATCGAGGTGATGCTCCACGGGGGTGAGGAAGTGGGATTGACTGGTAAGAAATGGGTCACACGGCGTGGATCATCATGTGCGAGGCTTGCACCCGATGGTCGAGACTTCCGGGAGGTCGGCCATCCCCAGGCTCCATAAAATAAACGATTATTGTGGGTGCTCACACGGTAAATACACTTAGATTGCCCTTTGACATAAAACCTTAGAAAGTATTGTTGCCTCATGAACCATTCAAGTAGGGCACCCTTCCTCTTTTATGACTGAAAATACAGGCTACATAAATACGTATATTAGATATACGTTTTTGGGATTCCAGCACATCAGTCATTCATCTGAATACATTTCACGAGAATAATACATGAATATTCTCTGATGCCTAATATTCCCACTTAGCACTCATTACATTGGGTGATGCTCACGGTGAACAAGTGGGATTGAAACTACTAAAATGAATCACATAGCGAAGTGATACACCCCATTGAAGCTATCTGTGTGTTACATTGGGGCTCACCCAACACCACTCGTGTCGCGATAGTAACATCATCGAGAGGAAAGGGTTACGGTACGCCATGGTTTCCTCGAATGGACTCAAATAATCTCAATAATAATAATCCCTTAAGGAAATAAGAAAAATGCATTTAATCATTGTGATAAGAGTAGAATAATAATAGCATTAATTAATAGCTCAACATTCTTGGAATTTCTTATCATGTATGCTCTACATATTCATTCATTTAAGCAATTACCCATTTCCACTTAGGAATGGATATTAGTCGTATGAACATACTAGGTTCCTATGCTCAATTTTAACCTTTGGCATTCCGGGCAAATATTCATAACTTGACTTGGGTATTTCTTGGACTGGCCAAAAAGAATTACTTTCGAATCATTGAGGTTGTGTTTTTATTACTCTAGGTGCTTTGACATAAGGCCTACTGTACTGTCACTCAGCAAAAAAATTTCATTCTAGGAAATTTGGAACATAAATCTTTCCTTTATACAAAATAAATCCATCTTATAACACTTCATAGTCCCTATAATTGGCTTCAATTAACCTTTTTGTGAGCTTAGTTTCATTTCATTTTATTTCTTATCTTTATTCCTAGCCTCTAAAATACGATTTTTGTATGTACGCTCTCATGTTAGTGCATAAACCAATCTATTTTTATTCCCCATTATGTGCTTAATTTCAAATTCATAATAGTCCAAAAATTAAATTCTTTATTTGTCTCGCATTTAAAATTTAATTGTCAAACAAATGATTTAAACCAATGTTATCAATGGCGTTGACGATGTTGGAGATCCATCGCCCAGGGAATCAACTGGTATAATCTGTTCATTAGACCTCTGAGTGTTTGGCATGAAGTCCTTTAACCACAAAATAAAGGGGTTGGTTTCCATTATTTTTAGGAATTTTCCTTGGTTAGAAATTATCAACGAAGAGTTAAAAGAAAGTCCTTGAAACAGAGAAATTTGACACTATAGAACATGATACAATATATAAGGTACTTTCATAGAAGGGAAGAAGAGTGACACTCTGAAACGATGGTACAATCCTAAAAAGATTCACAAAGAGCATGGTAATCATTTGTACAACCTCTGAAATTAGCTCACAGAATTCCACCATAAATCAGAAAGTAATAATGCATTCGGTGAGATGCATACCAAAAAAATGAAATGTTCATTTTCATTAGTATGTGTAAACTTAAACATGCACCCAAAAACAATGAAAAAAATAGTGTCACAATAATTCACAACATATGCATGAAAGTCAGGGCTCTAACCACTTCATATATTAATTGAAATTCCCAAGATATACAATTATATTAATACCATGACCTCAATGGTATGGAACATTAATTCACCACTTTATCCTCCCAAGAAATGATCTTATATCTTATGCCAAGCCAAAGAATCCAAGGTCAAAAGTCCAAATTTCACTCTCTTATGACTATGTGGGTACATTTCTAACAAATGGAATGCCATCCACCTCCCATGTGACGCACTGCCTCCTGCTGACTCTTTGGGTTCTACCAGCCATCATAAATTCCTATGTGACCTTTGAGTATCCACATGAAGCTTTCAAAAATTTCTAATGACTTTTCACATTCCATGTGGGAAAATTCCGATTCCACACATTTTCACCTTTTCTAATTTTTAGAACCCCATAGTCCATCCCCGCATAGTATTAAACATTATGTATGACTTTGTAATGATACTATGAGAAGCCTTGGCTTGGCGATAGTGACATAAGACTTTATTTCATAAATGCCAGCTCATCACTAGTACTATGAATTTAACTTATTCTGTGATGGATAGATTTCTTGTTCATTATCTTCCCTCAAGATGGTTTAGATGGTGTCAACCTTCCATCAGCAGCAGGTTCCCACCTCTTTTTCTGATCTAAATACTTTCTCACGTATTCGTCTTCTGGTTCTTCCTTCATCTCCTTCTTCATAACTACTCTCTTTTAGCTCCTACTTGGAATCTTCCTTTAGCATCACCTTGCCATGATGAGATCGTATACCTATAAATCAATTTAAATCATGACAAGGAAAGGTGGGTCAAAAATATCCTAATCTACCTTGTTTCTTCTTACACTCACTTGTTGACTAAGACAAATTGTAGGATTGAGAGAAGGTTGTGGGATTCTATGGTGCACGAGAAACAAGTGGTAGTGATGAAGGTCTAATAAATATGACTCTGAAAATATGTAATGATTGAGGGACATGAAGGAAATGTGCACCTTTGAGGAGTGATAATTGGTAATTAGGGTTAGTCTTGTAGTTACATAATGTGTAGTTTTGGAAGGATTGAGATAGTTGATTGCAAAATTGAACCATTTGAAGGATTAGAGCAGGCATGAGTACAGTGAATGTGAATGTATAGTGCGCGGTGTAGCCATAACTATGTAGATATTTAAAAGTGAGCAAGTGCAAGAGAGGCATGGTAGGACAGTAAGTTACTCAGTAGCATTGTTAAACCTTGTTGCACAAGCATGGTTAGGGAGAGATGGTAACTATGGCTATTGAACTCATATAGTATATTTCAAGGAAAAGAGAAGAGAATACGCATTTCATCAAGAAGAGTAGAAAATAAAACTAAATAATTGACTAAGTGTGGGATCAGTAAAGCGAGAATGAATAAATGGAGCATGGTGAGATTAAACATGATCTCACACACATAAACGATCAACCACAGCAAAATAAACACTTAGCACCTAGAATCACTTTTATAAAAACAAATGTCAAAATGGCACCTATCTCCCAAGTGCAACACTTAAAACAAAATTTATGACATTATGAACGAAGTTATGACACAAGTGTTGACAACAGCCTGAAAAGTGTGCTAATTTGTGAGTGTCTTAGGAAATTATTCTTATGATATAGAAAATTATCTTATGCAACAGTGTTTTCTAGAGATGCCTCTATTGGTGCACCAGTGTGTGACACATGCAAGAGTGGAAAAAATAAAAAATGAAATTTGAAACTGTAAGAATAAGTGAAAATGACACTTACAAAATCTAAATAAAGTGAAAGTGGCACATGTGGAAGATAAAATAATCAAAAGAAACACTTGAGAAAGTGAAAGAGAGAAAAAACTACATATGCAAAAGTGGAAGCGAAAATTGTGAAAGCAAGAGCGCACAAAAGTGATAGTTGAGAAAACTCATTGGGATGGTGGTACACTTTAAACTAAGTGTGAGGGAGACTATCAATTGAAATTTTTCACTAAATGTCCTCATGGATTGCACAATCACTGTCTTTATGAACAACATAGTCACTATGAGTAAGGATTGTGCACTCACTACCATTGGGAGTTTTAAATTCAATGAATATAGGGACTAGACGTGCACTACTTCCAAAGACTGCATAAGAAACACTCTCAAGGACTATGCAATTCTTATCTTCAAGGGTACACATTGACTATTGAGCTTTCCAGAAGAGTGTGTGCTTGAGAATGCATCAAAAGGCTAATAATGTGTAATAAAGTGGTTTTGACAATTATATTTCCAGAAGAATACTTAATCACTTAGAAAAACATCAATTGATGATGAATCGATAGTGGAAAACTTGAAAATACAGATCATAATATCACAAGGAGGCTCCAAAATTCAAATGTACGAAAATTTTTAGAGAGTGTTTGTAACAGGGATGACACTTAGCAACACACTAGAGGAACTCCATGTTCTTTGCTTGGGTTTACCTTTATGCACAAGGTCTATTCTTTCAGGAAGTATTGATTCATTATGTGGATCACCTTAGGTTCCCCATTCAATCTAGTTATAGATGTAGCCTCTTTTCTCTCCCTTTTATGAGCTAAACAAATTTGTGAATCTTACAACAATTGCTTCGATATGGAAGAAGGGTAGTATGTAGGTGCAAGTTTTAAATGGTTAGAGTTTCAGTTCCATCTCTACTATTGCTCCACTATGAACATGCATGTTTAATACCCCACCAAAGTCACTATCGGAACACACGCGTTGCTTCATTGCTAGTGACCCCATTCAGTACCCTAGTGAAGTTGCTTCCTTCACCTCTCTATGTACAAAAATAAGGCTTTATATTTTCATAATGACATTTCCTAAGAATGCACACAAATTTCTAAGCCATACCAAGATATAATAATAGTTGGAATCATAGGCGTTGTTGAGCCTAGACACTTAGGGACACATTCACATTCCTAGGAAAGAACAAACATTCATGCGGTCATGTGTTTTTGATGGCCCCATTTGCACATTTGGGGTCATCATATTTATGTGAGTTCCCTTAGTTGATTCTCACTTATTTTTTCAAATTTCCATAATCCTTCTTAAATCTTCATTATATAACTTCTTACAAAATTTATTCATACACTTTATGTTAGGTGTTTTCTCATTAGTCTACATAGTTTATTTTTCTGACAACACTTCTTCATACACTTTATCTAGGTGTTTTCTCATTAGTATACATAGTGTATTTTTCTCGCCACATATGAAGCCTTTTCCACACATGACTTACATGATCCCTCGACCACTTACCATTTGTATATTTAGTTATAATATATAGCAAGAGTGCTAATATATTCTATCATTACTATTCCCTAGTTCCAAAATATCTCATCATGTTCTAGTTGATTTCTTACACTTGTTTGAGAAACTTCCACATATTCACTTTATATCTCTATTTATTGCTCTTTTATAATCATCTTATCATTCTAGGTTGGTCATGGTTATGAGAATTGTAATAGCCTATTATGATTCATTTATTAAAATACACATTTCTTTATACCTATTTTTCTATATTCTCATAGCTTTAATATCCTTTAAGGGGTAATTTTCTTCAAATTTTGACTTCATTCACATGTACTTTAGGACTCAGAATACTGTTTATCATTTATAATTTCCCCTAATATAGATTGGATTATTATATTAATTTTCATATATCTCAATTCTTTCAGAGTGGAAGAATTAGAGGAATCTATTTGCATAGTCATTTTTATCAACATGTCCCAGTTTGGAAATATGTGGTATAAAACCTATGAAAGCCATTTTTAGGCATTAAACATTCTTTTGGGTAAAAAAATCTCACTTGTGCAAGACCCTCTAGTTCTCAAAGATCGTAAGAAAAAATTTATATCACTTACAAGTTGACCTACCATGTTTACCACCATGGTACAAGTGGATATCATGTCAGCCCCCATTACTAATGCATATGCGGCTAGCCATGTGTCAAATTTTAACAAAACTCTAAGAGGTCCAAAATATAAACTCTAGTTGAGGGTTGAGGGAAACAAACATGTGAGAATTACAAATATTGTAACCATTTATATAATTAAAATGACATATACATGGGAAAAGGATTCAAATCTTCAGGGAAGTAGGTGCTTAAGAAGTTAGAGTTTAGTCAGATGTGGTAGCATAACCCATATAGGATAATTATGATGGTGATTGAAAATCAAAATAATTGATATATGGAAAAACTGGTTGAGTAGTGGGGACCAAAAAAAATAATATATACGGTACGTGAAATTAGAGGATATGACCATGACCATAGGCCACTACAAAAGAAATTAGAATGACCATCATGGAAAGGATGGTGGGTTTGGGAAATGGAGAAAAATGGGTGATAGGGAAAAGGGGCGTGGAGATTCCAAATGAAAGAGGGCTCAAAACAAGAATAGGCATGTTCTTTTCATAATGATTAAAAAATGAATTTAGGAAGTTTGAGCATTGATCTTCTAAAGAACGGAAATGCAACATACCATATAGAGGAAATGAAAGTGAAGAGAATAACATTAGTGAAATTCTAAAGAGTATTAACTTTTCAATTTTGATAAGTAGAAGAGTGGCATGGGCAACTCTTAGGTGAAGTACAATGGTTCTCTCGATTCCATAGTTTTGATGGAGGCCCTGTCTCTTTATATTCTTGGTCAAAGAGTGTCCTAAAACCATATTTTCTTAGTTTTAGGATGAACAATTCATTCTGCGTGCTCTGTATTCTTAGTTTAGGGTGGATCCATTGAATGTATTGTCTAGTTCCTCTCAATGAGATATGGATATTTTGTTCAAATTGGAGCTATTAAGGGCATTGGTTTAAGGTGGAGGTGGTACAACCTCTATATTCCTTATATTGGTTTAAGGGTGGAGGTGGTACATCCTATGGATTTCCTTGTATTGGTTGAGGGTGGAGGTGGAGAAGTCCCTTGATTCCCTATCATAGTAGAAGGGCATAGATATAGTAGTCTCCAAACTTCCCTTGAATTATCTATTTGGTTGAGATCGAGTATTATTCGGACTCATTCTTTCAACTAAAAACATTAGTTAACTACCTAAAAGCATTCCTCTTCAAGATATGACTCTCGCTAAAGGGTGTTTGGTTGCAAGAAAGACTGTAGTTTACCTCAATGTAAACTTGGGTGGAGAATTGAAGTCCCAATATGAGTTGGAAAAATTCCTTATAAGCTAAGTGTTTAATTACGCTCTTATATATATTTGAATGTTATGTACATGTTGATTGTACTACTTGAATTCTTATGCTAATGCCGAGGAATGAGATTTCTTATAGGTATATGGAACATTGATTCATTGTGTAAATTTTATGGGGAATGGATAATTATTGTATTTGCTTGATGAGCTTGAATCTCATTAATTTCTAGTCCTCAGAAATATGTGAATATTTGTGTTGGTATGATCCTAAAAAAAATCTATGTTGATTTGTTGAATTTGATGGCCATGGTCTATTTGTATGTATTTCCTTTATCTCCTTTTTATGTGCTTTGTGCTATTGATTTTCTCTTAATGAGTGAAATTTATATATTCTCATGTGTTTGGTAACATAGTAATTTTCCCTATGGTTATACTATTTATCTGAAATATGTATGATATATGAACATTTCAATGGCCCGAATTTATTGTTGGACAGGAAAATATGGTAACTGACTATTATGATGTGCTTCAACACATTTAGCTAATAGAGTGGGCACACTGGTTAATTTACATCATGTCCAAGTTATGCCTAGAGTGGCCTGGAATATCGTGCATTTTGATCCTTGGTTTTATGGGAAGCAAGATTCATTTTTGAAGACACAAACAAAATATGAATAATTCTAGTCTTCGCAACCTAGGAGAAATTATAGGTAAAAAAGGTTGAAATAAATATAATTCTAAGAAATTAAAAATAAATCCGAAGTTAGGGCAGCGCCCACTAGTCAGAAGTTATACAAGTTAGCTCATAGGTAGTGTCTAACAAATTTCAATCCAAATATAGTTGGGGCCTAGGCAAGTGGTATGTCTTCCTGGTCGAGGGACAATAGTTGGGGCCTAGTAATGTGGTTCATCAAATATGGCGATGGGGACCGACCTCCACTATGATAAAGTCTCAATGTGTGTTTCCCGCCCACCACATGGAATTATACAGGAGTGGTAGAGTGACAACATGGGATGCCACGCAAGTGCCATCCGGTGGACCTTGATGAGTCGGGTTTAGTTTTTTGGGCTAAAACTAAAATGGCCATACCTTTTGATCCGTAAGTAAGATTGAATTAAAATTTATACCACCGAAAAACTCTCGATGTGACTTATACAATGGTGAAATTTATTTTAATTTTTTGAGTAGATTTTAAAATGAAAAATCTTATGACTCCATTTCCTAATAATACATTAGAGATCGGGTCAATGATAGTAACAAACTCTTTCTACCCTTAGTATGGGGTATGGGATAAAATGGGGGTATGTTACAAATATATGTAGAAGCATCAACCCTTAGGAAATTAATTTTTTTTTCTATACCTTAAGGGGGGAATTGAATTCCCAACGAGAAATGAATTTCCATTACCAATCATTTTTATAAGTTTTGAATAATATATTTTTTAGTGTTAATATGTGTCCATTTGTGGGAGAATCTAGGTTGGTAGCTATTTTTCCGAGTCGGTATTATTGGAAAAATGGACCTCCGTAATAATGCCAAATTTTAGCCCTGATATATTAGGTGTTTTTTAGTTGATGGATGTAGATGTCCCATTTGTTTGTTTTATTAGGATATTTTTTATGATCTTGTATAGAGAGAAGCTCTCGAGAGAGTGTTAAGGGAAAAACTTTGTTGAAATATGTAGCTATGTTCGGTATTCATAATATCGATTGTAATAATGATTTTATATATTTGATATTAGTGAGAAAATAAATTCATTATTGTTATTTTTGATGCATGTATTTCATGTTGAAGACAAATCTGTTTTGTAGTTCAAGCACCCATTGCGTGAGTTCTTCGAGGTTTTTTTATAAAATTATGAAGTTAAAAGAGTAATTTTCATACATGTAAGACACATTTGGGAATCTTGTATTATTTAAAAGAAATATATTTGAGTCATAAACGACCCCTCCAAAACCATTTCAATGATTTGCAGCAAGTCGTCTTACATGAAAGATCAAGTCGACCTCATGGGGGGCAATTATTACCTATAAAAATCCTATATATAAGAGGCATTCGGCCTTAATTGAAGCACACATACAAGACATATGAAGAAGCAAGAAAAAGTTTTTGTTCCTAAAACGAAGCAAAGAAAAACCTAAGGCAATTGAAGTTCAAGAAGAAATATAGAATTCAAGTTTTTGGGCCTCTCTCTCTCTTAAGTGCAACGAAATTTTGAAGCTCCTAGGTAAACTTTATCGAAAGGTCGAAATTACTAGAAATTTGTTCGAGGGATGAAATTTCTAAAAATTTGTTGGAAGTCGAAGTTGCTAGAAATTTTTTGGGGTTCAAAGTTGTTGGGGTCGAAGTTGTTGAAGAAGTTTTTTGGGGGTCGAAGGTTTTATTGGAAGGTCAAAATTTGTTTCTGTAAGATGTGTAAGGAAATTTCATCAAGAAGGAAGGTTAACGTGGTCTTGGATGGGTCTTTGAAAACTATCTTATATCTTGGAATTTTGTCATTTGAATATTCTATAAGAAGATAATAATTCTTGTGGGTTTTCTTCTCAAGAGGATAGGTTTTGGCCCTAGATAGAAACCTACATTTTTTTTCCCCTCTTGTCTCTTTTATCTTCATTTTTTGGCATATGTTTGATGTTAGAAACATAATAGTAATCAAGTGATATAATAAGCTAATCATGTTTAAGTAAAAAATACATCACAAGCAATTATCAAAGTAAGAGAAATCACCTATTCTAGTTTCCCTATATTTCTCAACATGGTATCGTAGCTAAGGTGACAAGACAAGAAGAGTAAACTTCAATATAATCCACCCGAAAGGAAGGATACATAAGTTCCGAACACAAGTAGCATAAAAGAGGACTACCCATCTCATTAAAAATTTCAACACTTTGTAAGAAAAAAAAACACAAATACCCTACCTCGTTCAAAGAAGGACTCTACATTTGAATCACATTGGGAAGCCTCCACATTCTACCTTATCATAGAAGGAATAAAGAAGAATAATTTCCATCATAATCAAATAAATCAAGGTGGTATCCATCATATTAAATCAAATACCACATCTTGAACAACCTTGAAGAAGTTCATCAAGGAAGCAACATCATCAAGAAGGCATAGAGTTGAAGATATCATCATCTAGGACAACCTTCACTTGACAAAGTAAGTATATTTATATTTATGACTTAATCTACTATAAACATGACTTCATTTTTGCAAGGAGAGCAACAAACTAGTTGGGGTACCAAATTTCGTTGTATGGAAAAATAGGCTATATTTGATCCGCATAGAGAATGAAGTTATTGAATATATTGAGGGTTAAATATCAAAAACATATCAATAGAAAGCTCAAGCATTATAAAACGTATATGAAAGGGGAAATAAGGGCTCAAATAATCCTCATATAATCAATCAAGGATTACCTCATCCCTTATATAGCAAGGTTGGAGAAATCAAAAGATATCTATGAAAATTGGAAGAATTATTTTTTGTAAGCACCGCGGAGAAATCATATCGTTGAGAAATAAACTATACAAAATGAAATTATCAAAGAAATAAGGGGTGGTCTCATATCTTATGAGGGTATCTCAAATATGAGATCAACTAAAAGATTTATGGGGAAATAATGTCCGATAAAAAAAAATGACCACCGTCGTGCTCAATGCACTACATGATGAATGGGGCAACTTTGTATCAAGTATATATGGAAAGAAGGAAGCCACTCCATTTAGGGATATTTGGTAATTTTGTAATATTAAACGAAACTAGGTTGAATTAAAAATAGTGATGTTGGATAAAACGAACAAGGTCAAAGCATATGCTTCCATGCCCAAGAGAAGAGGAAAGTTTGATCCTCGAAAAAGAAGATGATTGATATGTAAAAGATACAATGCAATGAATTTAATGAATATGGGCACATTAAAAGGAATTTTCCTAAACTAAATAAGGAAAACAATAAGATAAAGAAAATAAATGAAGCACATGTTATCGAAGCAAAGGAAGAGTATCAAAAAATAAGAAATCAAAGTAGGAGTAAGTGAAAGATCTCTACTATGACCGAGATAATCTCCATCTATTAGTTCTTTTTAGTTATAGAAGAAAATAGAAAGCATCATAAGTATTATAGGATGCATTTGTATCAATATAGAGATGACATCACCATAGAAGCATGGAAGGATATCAAAGTATAAAGTCTACATGGTTATAGCAGACATCATGATAGAAATGGCATCTCCATTGGACGAATATAAGGAAAATTGAAGTGTCATTATATATGGTTGGAGAAAATTAATATAACGAGATAGAAAATAAAGAAATAATCATACACCATCATCATTAGGAAGGATTATTTTCATAAAGAGGATCACCAAGATCCTCCATTGGAAGCTTCATTATAAGGTTCGCTATGTACTAAAAAAGAAACAAGTGCCTCAAAGATAGTACACATTCCACCTTCTCGTGGGATCCACTAGTAAGGTATGATGACAAAATATGTGTAGCATGTTGAGTTGGTTGAATTTACTTTCATCTTCAAGCAAGCAAAGGAATCTACTATAAGTAAGTATAGATGACCAAAAGAATGAAAAGGTACGTGCATATTTGGTAGGTAAAGTCGTGTCATGATATAGCCGAGGATAGTGTGGTTGAATACTCTATCCCATGATTATATTGAGAAATAAGGATCTTTTACATTAGGATGTAGTGTGAAGGCATGTACAAAAATTTTTCTTGAACTCTTATACATATTGATAAGGTGAAATCAACATAATATGACCTCATATGGAATATGAGATGGTTGACAATATATGGTTCCTATGTTGAAAGAACCATGTAAAGAATATCTCAAGGAAAGAAATATATGGATAAAGGAATAATATTTTGTGAAAGAGGAAACTATAGTCGTGTAAGATAATAAAGTGATGAGCATATGATAACTAGAAGAATTATCTATGATATCTCCATGGAAGAAGAAGGTGTGCGTACTCTAATATGTATACTACAAAAGAAGAATATTTGTAATGAATATCTTGGAGATGGATTCATACATGTGTAGGATGTTGGTGTTGCAGTAGCTAATGTTATGACAAAAGGCCATCATAAAAAGGTGATTTTTATTTGATGTGCATTTTTGTTTTTTTTGAAAACATCTAGTTGGGTTGAAATAGGGCTACCAAAAAAGAGTTGTCGATGTCACCTACAACTAGTACTTATCTGATTGGATGGAATATATTCAAAAGAAACATGAGTTTTAAAAGGTATTTGTATGAAGGATGGACAAAATATGGACTAGAATATCACTTTCCGATGAAGAGAAGGATTGCATGACTACTCATCAATATTGTGGTTCGTTGAAGGAAAGTTATGGAGAAGGTGGAAAATTCTCTACAAGGTGAAGGCTCCATGATGAAGAAGTTGAATTTCATGACATTGAAATAAGGAGCCCTACTAGCAACTAATAGTAACATTATCTCCACCAAAGATCTAATAGTTGATATTGGAAACAAGTCCCTAGTTAAGAGGAAGCTTGGGTAAGTTCCTATGTAAGAAGGAACTAGGGTATATTACTTTTATAGGAATGTGTATATCCTTCCTAGTTGAGAGGGAGAGATAAACACATCATTCTCGCCTTCATGTTATGAGGAAAGAATGGAGGATTGGGTAAGAATCGAATTATGATACTCTTTAAGGATGTGGTAGGGCATATAGTAGGTAAGAGTAGTTGAAGAGAAAACTCATTGAGGAAGTGTTATTCCAAGATAGGAATAGTCCTAAAAGGACATATCTTATTAACATCCAAATGGGGTATGTTCCTTAAGAGACAATGATGATGGTGTCTATCGGTCATTCTCTCGTCAACATTGTGCTATCGATATGATGGAGGGATATAGTTGTTAGTTAAGACCAAGTTTCTATGTGACAAATGTTGGTTGGTATGAAAAAATGAAATGACATAAGCTGAAAATAATAGCTTATGAGAGGGCTTACAAATATGACTCTTCTTATGATAATTCTTCAGTATGATAATTTCCAAGTAACATGTATGGATTATAAACTACCTCCCAATTTAAGAATGAGTGTTGAAAATATGTAAGTAGGTTCGGTCTTCATAATATATTTTGTAATAATTATTTTATATATTTGATATTAAATTGAAAATAAATTTATTATTGTTATTCTTGATGCATGGGTTTCATGCGCAAGTTAAATTTACTTGTAGGTGAAGCACCCATTCAGTGCTTCTAAGTTTGTCATAGAATTATGAAGTCAAAAGCATCATTTTCATACATGTAAGACCTCTTTGTGCATGTTTGTATTATGTAAAAAGAAATTTATTTGAGACATAAAATACCCCGAAGACCTTGTTAACGAGTTGCAACAATTCTGGCCTACATGAAAGATCAAGTCGGCCACATGGACAAAATTCGTACCCTTGAAAATCCTATATTATTATTATGGAATTTTAAGGTCATGGCCAAGCCGTACACAAAATTGGTGTATGATACCCCCTTGTTTGTGGGACAACGTACCCACCTCCACGTAGTTATTTTGACTCGCTAAGTCTACGAAGGCATGCATACTCTACCCCCTCTCGGTTTTGAACCTCTAAACTCTTAGGAGGAAACACATGATCTTGACCATTAGGCCCGCTTCAAAACTTATTTGACAGCACACATATAAGAAATTAGAAGAAGCATGAAAAATAGTTCTACTTAAAATAAATAAGTCCCTAAGGCAAGCAAAGTTCAAGAAGAAATCTAGAGTCGAAGTTTCTATTAAGAGAGAAGAATTCTTATGGGTTTTCCTATCAAGAGGAGAGGTTTTGCCCTCTGCTAGCAACCTATATTTTGTGTCCTCTTATCTCCTTGATATTCATTTTTTAGTAGTTATTTATTGATAGAAACACAATAATAATAAACTTATAGAATAAGCTAATTAACTTAAGTAAAAAAGACAACACAAGAAAGTTTATCAAACTAAGAGAAATCACCTAATATAGTTACCCCTAGATTTCTCAACAAAATTTAAGGGAACAAAACTTAGAGAGGAAGAAGGACCCAAAAAATTAGAGATAAAAGGAGTAGATATCCGATAAGACCAAGAGTATGTTGGAGAAACATGCTCACCGTAATCCTATGTACATATTTATTTTCAAAATAATAGAAACCAAATTTTACTCTATGTGTTCTAATTCCATTTGTTTTGAACACATTTTGACATCCTATTTGAGAGAGTGGGTGGCGCCATGTTAGTAAGGAATGGAAAATGAATTTATGGTTCCTAATCAAATTGCACTCGGTTGGGTGAACTTCAATGAATTCACATCTCCACTACTCTACAAGATAGACAACCCTTTGAAGGAACATGTAAAGCGTTATCGTGGGGTTGAATTAAATATACTATGAACACCCTTGCGTCGTACCAAAACCGAGGAATCCACATATTATTGAAAAGGTGATAAGGAAGAGATCAGAGGGGCTGAAATTTATGAATGGGGATAAGAGTTCAACATAATATTGTAATATAGTAAAAAAGGGGAGAATCAATGCTTATAAGCCTTTGAACAGAGTGATAGTTGAAGGTGAGGACCCCTTTAGTTCTAACAAAACATTGAATGGAATCGTTGAAGTAACGAAGAATGAAAACCGTGGAATTATTCCCCTCTATTCATTATCTTCATTTGAAATGCATCCCGACTCACATCAATGATGGCAAATATCGGGATCCCAAGTTTGTTCCATCCACGAGCGTACCATCATCCACTAACTTATATTATAAAGCATTTTGTTTCCTGCTTGTGATTCTTAGATAGAGAGATTGGTGAACGGTGGGAAGTATTTGAGGTCGAATATATGCTATGCAAGACAAAGATCCATTGCAGTAGATGAATATTAAGATACAACATTTGATAAAGAAACAAACAAGAATAAAGGAGCATAATGATTTTCTATCGAAATCGAGGTAAATCTAAAGTTTGGGACTCAAAAATCAAATTTTAACAAGTAAAGAGGAATGAACCTTCGAAGTAGTCCGGACCCCAAATAGGCTTGTACTCTAGAAGTTAGACTATTTCCTTAAACAAATGAAGTGCTCTCGCATGAGAATGAACAAGGGGTGGACCCCCCAAAATACAAAATATCGAGGACACATCAAATTCCATCACACTTTGGGCATTGATTTGGTGAGAAAGGAACCATGTGGATCACCGAGGCTATTTTGGTGTAGGCAGAGTAAGGCCATAGCACCTCAAATAAAGTAACCAAAAATATTTTAGGGTGAGCACTAGTGGGGAATTTTAAAAGCATAAGCTCGAGAGAAGCAACCCTTATAGGGTTTAATACCCATCCAAGGGAGCCTCAAATACAAAAGAGAATATACGTATAGACTATCAACCAATGTAACTCTTGGAGGAATGTGCAAGAATGGGATACGCTCACGAGACGAGGATGGAGAAACCAAGGGGGCCGAGCGAGAACAACCCCTCTGGTTTCATCACAAACATTACCCCCTAGTTATCTATCTGGTTATATTGAGTATTGGGCCACTAAGAGGTGTATGGGTTCTATTCAATTTTATTTTATTTTGTCTCATATTTGAGAAAAGCAACTAGGAGTGTGTATTTAGAAAGAAAAAAAAGTTAATATTTTGTAATATATTTGCAAGCCATAGGCCTTAGGTAAACCCATATAGATTGCCTATTTCTTTTTATCTTCACATTTTCCCATAATAGCGAATGAAGAGAAAAGAAACCTCACCTTATAGCTAGGTTTTCTCCCAAATAGGTTTCCTAGGGAATTCATTCCATAATGCTCACATTTCGAAACTTAATTTATTTTTAAGCATACAAAAGATAAATAAAAAAAATATGAGACCTAAAAGGAATTAACATTCATAATAAATATTTTAGTATTTTATCATATCTATTGTGATGAACTATTCCAATAAAGTATCCACAATAGTTTATTGATCATCTCTCACCTAAATGGCTAGTGTCTTCATTTACTTCCACACATTATGTCTGATCAATTTAGAATATTATGTGATTGTATGTTACTTTTCGCCTAGTTTTTTACTTTCATTAACTTTATCAAAAAAGATTCTATTTGAGGACAGGTATAAAAAAATAAGTAATGCATGAAATGATTACTAAAATGTCTTTTCCCACACACCGTGACTATTTATTGATGATATATATATATATATATATATATATATATATATATATATATATATATATATATATATATATATATATATATATCGTTGCGATTGTAAGTTCCATACACCTTTATCCTTCCTTCCTTAATCATATAAATCTCATCACATCTAAAATGTAATAGTAAACCTTTACATTCACATAAATTTTTTCATATTAATGAATTGACATAATCTCATAATGAGTGAAGCCATATAGATTAACTCAATGGTAAATTCATTAAAACACTTTAGCATACATCTCACGTTGCTAAAAAATAAATAAAAAAATCATAAAAACTCACTAACTTGTCACTTTTTTTTGAAAACTATTATCATTGTTAATTATAAAAAGAATATATATATATATATATATATATATATATATATATATAAAACATGAACAAGTTTCTTAACCATGGAGATTTATCCCTTCTCTACCATGGTGATTCTTAATTTGTAAATATGATTTGTTACAATACCATTGCTTATTAATACCACATTCCCAACAAACCATAACTTAGTTCACATAACATTTGTTCAAATGACATCTTTTTAATTAATCAATTTAATTAAAAAGGTATAAAAATGACATAACTAATTTTGTGTTAAATATCAACCTTTGATTTTTGTATACTACTCTAATGTGTGAAAACACAAACAATGTGTAGAATTCTAATGGGAACTCAAAATTATGAGACGATAATGATGACGATGATAATGATCATGGTGATAAATGAATGAAAAAACCCTCTTATTTATTGAAAAAGTATTGGGTTGATCTCGAAAATGGAGAATAATAAAACATTATTGACCAAAATCTAGATCTAAGTGTAAGAATAATTTATTATATTTTTTTGAGAGGGAAAAGATATTCAAAATGGTCAAAATATTTATTTAAAAAATAATTAACAAATAAAATGATTTATTAATTATTTTGTGAATAATAAAAGTGTGAAAATTTAATAATTATTAAATCATGATTTAACAATTATTCCAAGAATGGAGTTCAGGAAAAATAAATAAATAGTGATTTATTTAATTATTCCTATATGATTTAGTTAAATGTGACAAAGAATAATTATCAAACAATGATTTAATAATTATCCCTAGATAAAATTAAATAAAAAAATGGTTTATTTAAGTATTCTCATGGGTTCTAATCATAAATAACTTAATAAAAGTGGTTTTTAAATTATTTCCTATAATGAAAGTGATTTTACTATTGTAAACTTAAACTTATATGGTGTATTTAGATCCACCTAGTTATAAATGGCTAGGTGATAATTTTTTGGTGATAATAGATTGCTCTCAACGTACGAGCATTAGGAGAAAATCATATGACCAAAATACATTGTAAGTTACACTTCCAAGGGACACCAAAGGGGAGTCGAGAGAGAGAGAGAGAGAGAGAGAGAGAGAGAGTATCTAAAACAATGCAAGGAAGGAAAAAAATAGAGATCGTGATACCTACTAAACTGATATAAGACTCCTTTTTATTTTGAATTACATTATCTCAAATGAGATGTGTGGAGGCATACCCATACCCACAGATATAAATGGGTACAAAGAATAATGGTGAGCCTAGAAATGTGGGACTCGAGATACAAATTACATGATACATGATACACTAGCATCAATGGGCCATGACATAATACAATGGATCCCATATACATAATGTGTCCTGGGAAAAAACATAGGCGAGGACTAAATACAATAAATTTTGAGTACATGAGACATAATTCCCCTCAAGTTGACATGGGGGAGAGGGGATTGCAACCAAAGAAGCCCCCGCTCATAGAAAGGCTTCCGAAGACTTGAATGGATAATTTGAAGGAGACATGCTTGTGGTAGGCACTCGCAATCGCTTGGGAACCGAACCCATCAAACCCGTGGAGCCGCATCCGAGGTTTGATCATAATCTCGAGGTCGTCTAGGGCTTGTGGGGAGTCGCGTCCCGAAGGGCCACCCCTCATGAGGTCTAGAACATCTCACACACACTCGGGGATCATTGGTACAATCCGTTGGATCACCAGACCATCAAGTTGCTATGCAACCATCTCAAAAAATAGAAGAAAATATAAATAAACGACTTAACAATTAGGCCTCTTCGAGGGGGAAACATCTTTTACATTACATAAATGAAAAATTATTGGATGATTCAATTGAAAAACCTCCTTTCTATATATAAGAGTGGTCCAGGGATATTGGTGGCCACTCCACCTATTCCACTTGGGCCCCCACCATTGTCTCTTTCAGCTTTTTCGCTTCGCGCATGACTTACTATATTTTAGCAATTTTTTTTGGGTCCCTAAACTTCCGAGAGCCATTTTGAGGCTCTAAACGATGTTTTTGGGCATCGTTTGTCCGGCTAATATGATTCCGTTCCAAAATCAATATTCGTGGCAACAATTGTATTCCGTAAATAGATCTTTCTAACGATGTATCATACGCGTCAAACAAAGATCATATGCCAAATTTATGTCCCCGTGAAGTTGAAACACCAATTTACCCAAACAGGGGCCCTATAGTTTTGGCGCTTCATCTCCTAGGGTTAGGTTTTTTGTATGTTTAGAGTTCTCCATTATTTATCAATAATAAATAGGCCCTTGAGCCTCATTGTAACACAGTTCGAGGTCTCAGTAGCCACCACATCTCTTCCCAGCAGATTCGCTACTAGCACTCCTAGCTAGTTTATTTCCATTCTATTTGTAAGCAAATTTTAGTTCTTTGATATTAATGAAATGAAGTGTTATTTCCATGCTGAATCTTTCTATTTATGGTTATATGTGTATTCTGTGGTATTCTTGCATAAATCCAGATCGTTGGTATCATAGTTGTCTCGCTTTTTCTCGATCCTTCTTTGCATGTCCGCAACAAGGTCGTGGGTAGTAACGAGTTAGGGCTCAATCTGTGGAACCTTTGCAAGATCAGCCTTGCAAACCCCGACGGATGCCATGGGGGATGAAAAATAAAGATGAGGGAGTAGGAGATCCTATCAAAATATTGCTTGAGGAGGCCCTCAAAAAATAAAGGAACGTGTTGATGGATAAATTTTCCCGTATCCTTCAACGATCGCCCACCACGTGGCGCATCCGCATCCAACTGCCCACTTTCGTAGGCGCAAGTCCCTTTAAGGTACAAGTAAACTTTGAAATTCCCATATTTGAGGATCAAATAGATGCAGTATGTCGTAGATATATGGTAGAATCTATTAGAAGGATATTTCTCGGTTTATGACTTTCTCCGACCGGGAGAAGATTATTTTTGCACTCTAAAAAGCTACCCCCCATGTCAAGGACTCGGTGGGAAACCTACTCGTGAGAAAAAGGACGAGTACGTAACCCTCTCTCGTTCTTAGCCGTACCCACTTGGAATTGTTTCCGAGATGCCATCAAGGAACAATATTATCCCATCCGTAGATATGAGGACAAGTACATACAATGGACCACGTTGCGGCAACAAAGGGATCAAGATGTGCATGAGAGTCGATGAATCGGTTTCATACCCTACACACAAAGTTGGGTATCAAAGATTCGGGAGAAACATTTGGTGCTAAAGTATCGCAGCTTGTCCGCATAGATACATTCGGGGAGGAAATGGAGTTCCTCGACATCTCCTCACTTGGTACGGCATACCGGTATCGAGAAGCGAGACTTTGGATCCGTGAATCAAAAGCAAGGGAAAGGTACCCCCAAACCACAAACCAAAGTAGAAAATCCAGGGCATGGTGGCTCCAAGACAACCTGCCAAATCCACAAGCAAAGAACAACACCGCGAAGCCAAAGAAGGACATGGGAAAGTGGTGTGAGTTCCATAAGAGCTCCACTCACAACACAAATGAGTGTTGGGCCAAGTAGTCATTGGTGGCCGAGATGAGGGCTTCTGAATCAAATGCATTCTCCAACTCTTAATCGTAGAATCGACAAGGGGAATGACAAAGGGAAGCATATTATTGATGCGGAGCCCAATGCCACTATGAAGATCCAAAAGGAGGAACCAAAAGATCTAGAGGAGGCAGAGAGCGTCTCTTCCACTCCCTGCATGTGGGTAAAGTGTTCCCCGCTACAGCTCATTATCGACAATGGGAGCTAAAAGAACCTCATTTCAGATAGATGTCGTGAAGTGGTTGGGCTTGTTGACCACAATGCACCCACAACCATACACCATCTGGGGTGGCTTCACCAAGGATGGGATCTCACGCGTCCCACGATCGCGCGCCTCTCCCTATAGCATCAAGCCCTTCACTGGATGAGGTATTGTGTGACATTGCTCCTATTGATGTTTTCTGATGTATTATTAGGCCAACCATACTTGTGGAAGTGACATGCCATGTATGAGTCCCTGTCCTCGCATTTGTTATTTTTACTTTGGGAAATAAGTTGTATAGATAACGTCGAGGTACCAAGACGTCCCACTATCTCTTTGCTTACCGAAAAAACAAATGCAAGAAGCTCATTTCCCAAACCAGGAAATTTTTTTTCCTAATGATATGCCCTCACTACAAGAAGAAGAAGATTGTGGCCACGGCCTCCCGTACATGGCTCCTCTACATGACAAAAAACAAATGGACAAGGTTGTGGAGGAGTACGAGGGACATCTTCACCTCACCCACAAGGGTGCCTCTACATTGTTAGGTCAAGCACCCCATTGACCTCACCCCAGTGCATTGCTGCCGAATGGACTAATCTGTAGGTGCTCTCGTTATGGAGAATGATGAAATCAAGAGGCGTATCTGTGGAGTCGTTGTAGAAAAGGTCACATCCGGCCAAGTTCATCACCTTGTGGGAGCCCTCGATCGTGTTGGTACAGAATGAAGGATGGGACTTGGAGACTCTATATTAACTATCCGAGCACTAAACAAGATCATCGTCCGAAATAGGCACCCAATCCCATAGATTGATGACCTTCTGAACCAACTCAAAGGGGAAAAATATTTCAGCAAGATCGACTTGAAGTCTCGGGTATGACTCAGGTACCAATCAAACCCCTATGATGTGTGGAAGATCGCTTCAAAGCCAAAGAGGGCCTTTTCAAATGGCTCGTCATGCCTTTTTTGGTTGACGAATGCTCCCGCAACCTTCATGAGGTTGATGGATGACATCTTGTGTCCATTCACCAACTCATTTGTAGTGGTGTACTTGGATGACATTCTTATCTTCAGCCTAGACTTGGGAAGGGCACCTCCACCACATCCGAGAAGTCCTCCAAACACTACACGCAACACAAGTTGTTTGCCAATTTGGAGAAGTGCACTTTTGGCATGACCCAAGTTCAATATCCGGGATACATTATTGGTGAAAGAGGGGTGCATGTGGATCCATCCAAGATCCAAGTCATTCATGATTGGCCAACCCCAACCACTCTAACAGAGCTTCTCGCTATTTTTTGGGTCTTGCTAATTTCTACCACGGCTGTGTTGGGATTCTCTCATATCACTTGGCCCTTGAGTCAAGTCACCAAGGGAGGAGCGAAAGAAAAATTATTTTGGTCGGAATCTCAATAGAAGGCGTTCATAGAATTGAAACATTCCTCCCTGTTCCGCCCTAGTGCTCACATTACCAGTACTTGCAACGATGCCCATTTGAGATTGAGACAGATGCCTATGAATATGCCATTGTGGCGCCTACTCAACAGGCATCGAGTGGCATATCACGTTGAGACATTATCTCGACATAGGCTTTCGCAAGTATCCCACTTATGACAAAGAAATGTATTCCATTGTGCAAGCTTGTCGATAATGGAAGCATTACATTTTAGGGAAGGAAACAATCATCCACATAGACCACCGACCCCCGACAGCTCATATAGACACAAGGGAAGTTGCAGAACGATCGCCATCGAAGTGGTCCACATATTCGCAACAATTTCATTTGAACATCAAGTACAAGAAGGGTAGCACCAATAATGTTGTCGACTACCTCTACCCAACCACCAAATCGTGTCCGTAACCATATGCTTCTCAACTATTGTGGGCACGAGACTTTGGATTGGCCTCTTCTCTACAAGAACGATCCATAATTTAGCCACACATACAAGGCACTCTTGGGGGGTACTCAAGTTCCAAATTTTCACTTCCAAGATGCATTGTTATGTCACTTCGGGACACATTTGTGTTCCTTCAAGTGAGCATTCCAAGATGATATGGGAAGTGCACTACAGCTTGAGTCGCCGGGAATTAGGGTCGCGAAAATGGTGGCAAGACGTGCGAAGTATTTCTATTGGCCGAACCTTCGACAAGATGTCGGAAGTACATCAGTATCTCCGCATCTGCCTATGCCATTTCCAATCTAACCATCAAGAAGCAAGGGCTCGTACTCGCTACCTACCCCTAGTCAGACCCTAGGAATCCATCTCCATGGATTACATGTCGTGCCTTCCTTATACTAAGCATGGAAACGATAGTGTTTTCATGGTCGTCGATCAGATTCTCGAAGATGGCCATTATGAGCAACTCGTAAGAAGAATATCATCATAGTAGAAGCCACTACTAAACTCTTCTTTTAACGAGTGTGGGTTCACTTTGGAATCCCACATCCATCATATCGTATCGCGATAGCAGGTTCCCTTTAGCACATTTTGGTCCAGCCTCCGGTCAATGTTGGACACCAAGCTCACCAAGTCCACATCTTTTAGTCCCCAAACTCGATGGCCAAACAAGAGGTTGTCAATAGGATGATTGTACACATTCTCGCATATGTACAATTCAAAGCATCCATGCACATGGGATAGAGAGCCTCCCTTATGTACAAAACAGCTTATAATCGGGGCTCTCCGTAACTCAACCGGCCAGCAGTCCCTTTTCAGTGGGCTTGGGATCTCCAGCCCACTATGTCCCATTGACGTAGCCATGCCATTTGTGGCTACTCCGCCGATTCGGCTCATCTTCGATCCGAAGCCGACAAAGCGAACATCTTCATTGAGTGCATTTAGCACATCCGCCAATCGTGTTCATGAAATATTGGATAGAGCCAATGCTAAGTACAAGCAATGACATGATCAACATCGGGTGCCACACAACTTCCAGTGGGTGACAAAGTGTTGCTACATTTGCGTAAGAATGCACCTCACTGACCCGCACCGCAACCCTTCACCCGCTTTCGATATGGGTCATAAAACCATCACTAAGGTTGTCGTGAACAATGTACTTTCGAGCTTAGTATTCCACCATTCCTTGGTCCGCACCGAGTATTCAATCTAGACCGCCTTTGTCCCTACTTCCACCTCCACTGGACACCTCTCGACATTGCAGAAGAACTCACACCAAAAGAGTTAAACCCAGGACTGCATGGAATAGGCCACCATATATTGTATCATGGACATGCAAATCAAGAACAAGTCACCAACGAAGCTCCAACCGTATCTAGTTGTCAAAGCCGGCCAACTCTTGCACTAACGCAAGTGGTTCTACCAAGCACGAAGTTCAGCGCAGAAGTTTCCTCATCCAATGGAGGAACTCAATGCAATGGGGGACCATTGCCTCCTAAGGGGGAGGAATGATCCAAGTGGATATTTATGGCCATCGGCCTATTCCACTTGGGGCCCTCACCATTGTCTCTTTCATCTTTTTCGCATTTCCCGTAAAAATTACTATTTTTAGCATTTTTTTGGGTCCCGAACTTCCAGAGCCAGTTTTGAGGCCCTAAATGAAGTTTTTGGGCATCATTTGTCTAGCGAATATGATTTCGTTCCAAAATCAATATTTTGTGGCAGCATTTGTAGTCCTCGACATGTATATTTCTAACGATGTATCATAAGCGTCAAATGGATATCGTATGCCGAGGTTATGTCCCCTGGAAGTTGAAACACTACTTTACCCAAACGGGGCCCATAGTTTTTGGCACTTCATCTCCTAGGGTTAGCTTTTTTTGACGTTTAGAGTTCTCCATTGTTTCTCAAAAATAAATAGGCCCTCAAGCCCATCATTGTAACATAGTTTTAGAGGTCCGTAGCCCGCCACATCTCTTCTCGCAGATTCACTACCAAACACCCTAGCTAGTTTATTTCCATCCTGTATGTAAGAAAATTTCAGCTTCTTTTCGATATTAATGAAATGAAGTGTTATTTCCATCGCATCTTTGTATTTATGGTTATATGTGTATTTTGTTGCATTCTAGCATAAATCTAGATCAAAGAGTCTAAGGGGTCACAATATAATCATAATCGACATAACAATAATAATGTAAGGGTACAACAATAACAATAGTGGGCTTCTATGGGGCACAAGAATAACAATATGAGGGACTACATGGGTACAAAAATAAAAAATAAGTGGTACATTGACAAATAAAAATAAGGGGATACAATAGTATTATAGGGACTTAACATGCCCCTCTCCTTCAAAAAACGTTTTTTGTCCTAAATGCTTGAGTAGTACTGGATGCTTCGTATAAAATTTTCATCCTCCCATGTGGAATCTTCGTGGGTAAGTTCTTCCACTTGATGAGATACTTTGAAATTGATTGATTTTGTAGCTATCGAGTTCTTGTTTCCATGACTTCTTTAGGTTCTAATACAAGTTTTCCTTCCCTTGCCAAGATCCGGGAAATATTGTTTGAACTGGGAGCTTGTCACCTATAATCTTATTTAAGCATGAAACATGGAAAACTCGGGTCCACTTGAGAATATGCAGAAGGTCCAATTTGTATGGATAGTACCATTATTTTGCAACACCTTGTAATGACCATAATACTTTTGTGATAATTTATTATCCTTCTTAGATTGCTTCGAGGGACATTTTTTTATATGGTCGTAGCCATAAAAATATCGAGTCGCCTATCTCAAAACTTCTTTTCCCCGGGGTGTATTTAAAGAATACACCAAGTCATATTTTGAAGATACCCGGAGCACATATTCCTTTATCCGAAGGAAGTGTGACGTGACATCTTTACCTATTGGGGCCAAAAGTGATCTAAGGAACAAATCCATATAAACACGATATTTTAATTCAGGGGCCCTATAAATGGTCCTCCTTCGTGCCATTCTTCAACATGGTGAGATAGGTGGGTGGCGAAAAGTTTGACATAAATAATTCAAGAGTTCAGGTATTTGTGTCATAATGGAGAGGTAACAGTGAAATATGATATAAAATTTTTGGAAAGAGTCACAAATGTGGAATGAGTGGCTATAGATTGGTTGACTTACCACTTAGTCGCAGCACTCCAGTAAGTGTGTGATGGAATAAAGGAAGCTCGATGGAGTATTCAATGATGTAATTAGAGGAACACCACATGTGAAATGAGTGAACATGATTAGTGGGATCTTCTCCAGAGATTTCCTTCAAACTTATGTATGTCTGCAAGCAAGTTTTAGTAGGAATAACTAGCCAATTTTGGTTATTGAGAATAGGATCATTGATCAACTCGATAAAAATCACGGAGATTCATACCATCCATGAAGGGTAGAAATGGATTAGGAGTGACCATATCGATTGAGGCTCCATTGATGGTATTACCCGGGTTAGAATGAGTTATCACCTTGGTTTCCCACACATGCATTGGTGCCCGACATTGTGGCGCTACGAGATTGAGAAGACACTAGAAATCAAAGGAAGAACTAGACAAATCGGTAGAATGAGAGTCAAAAGGACTCAATGGAGGACTCGGGAGGATTAACTCTAACTTGACATGGAGGAGTAATATAACCTAATGGGAATTGAGGTTGAAGTCCTTGAATTTTTCGCAAAAAATGCCTGGGGTGCAATGATGTCAAGAAAAAGACTACACTAAACTACTAAAGGATGATAGGAGAAAAAGAGTAAAAAATAGTAAGAAAACACCTAGTGCGTGCTGGTTCCAAGTGTAAAATAACTATATAATGATGCTACTCTAATACAAGAAAAATAATCCTATAAAATAAAATGACCTCTAGCTTATAGGTGATATAATTCCTTAAACAATCCTAAATCTACCGTTTTAGATGGCCTTCAAAAGAACTTTGCTTGACGAAATCTCATCACCGCAAGTAGAGCTATCCAGAGAAAGGCAAGGTAGAGTACCAACTACTTCCCACAACCAATCCTATAAGGTGTTTTTCTAAGATTGTCCACTACAGCTTACCTTCATCTCATGGGGGTGGTCAAGTCTTGAGCCTCTTGGTGATCATCCAACGCATGAAATTTCCCTAACATGGGTTGGGTAGCCCCGAGGAGAAATACTTGCATGATGACCTACCCTAACCCCCTCCGAATCGGCTTTCGCGGGTCACTTCAGCTTTGGAAAATGGGATGGTGAAGGATTTTAATCTCCCTACAAAGTCAACTTCTATGTCTCAATGTAAATTATCGATGAGTGTTATTGGAATCCTATCCCACCGATCCTACACCTAGTTTCACATATTGTTTTTCCCTAATGCCTAAGTGGGCTTAATCTATGTGTTTTATATTATTAAATGTGGTGTGTTTCAAGTCTTGTCTTCGTGATGTTAACCAACCTCACGATTGCTTAGGGTGTCTAAATGTGTGTGGAAAAGAATGTGTTTATAGGATGAGTTAATTGATCATGTTTTATGATTCCATATGTTGCTGAAATAAAATGTTTAAATAATCTATATAATGTTCTAAAATGACAATTAAATAAACAACCAATCAAGCACAAAACCCACCCGAAGAAGGATCTCAAACAGATAAACATGGAGAGGGAAAAAAACTACTAAAAAACACAAAAAAAGCCTAAAATATCTATTGTTAAAGGGACTAGGGATTTAAATGCACTAAGTTGTTGAAAATGGTGCAGACAAAGCAACAATAATCGAGATGAAATTTGTTGTAAAAGCTAGGAAAGAAGCACAAAAAACCTCATGAAACTCATGGGGATCCTATGCAAGGCAAGATAAAAATAAAAAACAGAGTTAAAGTGGTAAAAGAACCTATCCTAAAGGGTTGAAATAAAGTGGATCAAACCCCAAAAACCAGTAGCTAAAAAAATGTTTAAAACCCTAGACTCCTCACTCATCGAATTTCTTCCTAAAAAGGTGGAGGTTTACTAAAAAACCCCTAGTGGTATTTTTTTATTCTTAAAAACATACAAAATAAGAGTATCTAGGCCTAAGGGAGACCGAAATAGAGGTGGAAAACCCTTTCCCAAAGTACACAGATAACAGTTTCGACAATGTTGGAAAAAATTGAAAATTTTCCGATAAATTTTCAAAACATAGGTCCTAACTCGAAACGTGTGGAAAACGCAGCTTTTTTGGGCCAAATAGTGCATTATCGATCTTAGAGAGTAGATATGGGGCCTCGAAGTGTGTTTTTATCCCTAGAATCTTGATCAACGCATCTCGCACAGATGTTGATGTCTCTCTGCTCTAGCCGGTACCTCGACCCGCAAAAAAAGACCGTAAAAACCACCGTAATCCGAAAATTTGACGAATAATGGAGAAAAAACTATAAATAGAAATTAGAGGTTAAAAATAGCTACAAAAAATCCCGAAATAACTCGAAGAAAAATTCACCCAAGAAACCGAATTGTTACACCATTGGAGTCGCCATTTATTGATGACAAATGTAACTAAAAGACCGAAAGGATGTCGCCATTTGTTGATGAAAAATGTAACTAAAAACCCAGTGGAGTCACCATTTGTTAGTTTGAAATTTATTCAAAGGTGTACCAAAAAATCTCACTTAAGTCACAGTGACTAGTGACCCTAACAACAATTGTGGTTGCTTTTGATTCAGATCTGCAATAAAAATGTGAGAAAAAACTGCAGAGAAATATATGTATGCGATCTAAAATGGTAGACAACAAAATAAATCCGATGTAATAACCCTAATCATGGAAATTATTTGAAAGAAGGAATATTTTATTAATAGCACCCGGTGAAGGATATTTACAAAGGGTCTTAAATCCCTCTTCGTGCGATGGGTGCTTTGATGTCCTTGTCGCTTCAATATTAAAATCTTCTTCTCGCAATGTGTGAAAACCCAAAACAATGTGTACAACTCTATTGGGAGCTCAAAAGTATGAGACAATAATGGTAACGATGATAACTATCATGGTGAGAAATGAATGAAAACTCCTCTTATTTATAGAAAAAGTATTGGGTTAATCTCGAAAAATGGAGAATAATAAAATATTATTGACCAAAATCTAGATCGAACCGTTAGGAATACTTTATTATATTTTTGGAGAAGGAAAAATATATTAAAATGGTCAAATAACTTTATTTAGAAATAATTAACAAATAAAATGATTTATTAATTATTTCTATGAATAATAAGAAAAAGTGTGAAAATGAAATAATTATTAAATAATGATTTAACAATTATTCCAAGAATGGATTTAAGGAAAAGTAAATAAACAATTGTTTATTTAATTATTCCCTAGGTGATTTATTTAAATGTGACAATGAATAATTATCAAACAATGATTTAATAATTATTCCTAGAGAAAAGTAAATAAATAATGGCTTATTTAGTTATTCTCATGGGTTTTAATCGGAAATAATTTTAATAACAATAGTTTATTAAATTATTTCTTATAGTGAAAGTGATTTTACTATGGTAAAATTAAACTTATATGGTGTATTTCGATACACCTAGTTAGAAATGGTTAGGTGATCATTTTTTGATGATAACAACAACCATATTAGGTTATTTTCCTCAATTTTAACCTTTTTGGGCATTCCAAGCAAACTAGCTACATAACCAAACACTACTTTCTTCATACTCTAGACAAAAAAAATTCTTTCGAATCACCGAGGTTGTCCTTTTTGATACCTTGGGTGCTCAACATAAGGCACTCTATGCATCTTACCGAATAAAAAAACATTTCATTCTCTCGATAATTTGGATTTGGAACATAAATATTTCCTTTATATAAAATAAATTCATCTTCTACCACTTCATAGTCCCTATATTTGAGCCCTCACCGTAATATTCCAAAAATTTAGCCTTCAAGCTAAATGGAATATTAGAGTTGTTTTATCATAGGAAAGGTGAATAAATGGGTCGGATGCCCATAAAACCAATTTTGAAGACAAAGACACTCTAATGTGAAAAGAAGAAGAATAAGTAGCTAATTGACACCTTTGGGTTGAACAGGGATGGTATCAAGTTGATTCGGTCGAAGCTTTGACCAGAGTACGACAAAGGCGTACAGAATACATTGAATCTCCTTGATGAACAACACAGTTTTGGTGGAGGACAACTTGCATGAGCTTGGTGGCACATATGGATGGGACCCAATGTGAAGAGTTTCACTTGATATATATGGAGAGGATGGGAGCCTTTTTTATTCATTCTTTTGATATTATCATTTGATATTGGTCTGTTTAGACTTGGCTTCCTCTTGCTGTTTAGCAGGGTTGCAGTGTTGTTTAGCACCAGGTGTTCCCGAGCGAGAATCCCACTCCTTCCCTTGAGAGGCCTCTTGGGAGAGCTTGTACTATATTTCTCCACATCCAGGCCTGAGACCAAGCACTAGTCTCTAGCTTCAATGTTATTTCTGTAGCAAAATAGTGCTGAGTTGCAGGGTGTTGCAGTGGAGATTTGATAACACCACTTCCAGATATGTTTCTAAGTAGAGGGAGCTTTCCTTCTCTTGAGAGATCAGCTAGGAAGATTCCTAAGCTCATTTCACATCTTGGTAGTTGGCCAAACTGTTCCTCATCTCCTAAATCACATTCCCTTGCAAGAAATGCATCATTTTGCATAGAGTTGCTACAACAGGGTTTAAGCCCTTGTTTTTGAGCTAGTTTCTTAGGGAAAGGGCCATCCCTTCTCCCAGAAAGCTAGTAGAAGGGATTCTCATCCCTATGTTGTATTATTCAGCTTCATGTATCTAATTTTTTAGTGAGACTATGTTATTTCAGATCTGAATTTTTAGATCTGCTCTTTTTGTACTTATGCTCTCAAGAAACCCTTGCCGGATTATTTCTATAATACATTAAAGAGGCTAGATCTCTATTTTATTAGCATATTTTTCAATGAAAATATATATATATATATGATTCCCTATTGTAATTTTAGAAACCCTCACAAGATAACGCTATCATGTGCTTCGAGGAAATTTTTCATAGCTTAAGTGTGGGGTTTAGTTGTTTAAGTCATTTTAAGGCTAAGATATCTGTTTAACTTATCAAAAGAGATTTGTTTCTATTTCTCTTTGGTATGTGAGGGCCTTAATACATATTCTAAGGGATCCAACCATTATTTTCCCTTGTTATAGCTCAATCTTCAGAAAATAACGTTTTTAGTGTCTATTTGTTGCATTTTCCCCACTTGGGAGGATGTAGAAGTGCTACTTTTTGTTGTTGTTTCATTAATTTGATGGATATGTGTTTCTCAACACATTTTATGACTTAATTTCACCCTACTATTCCATTATTGTGCTTATGCACTGCTGCATTCCCATTTTGGGATATTACAGTGGTATCGAAGCATAGTCTTGGCTCAGCCTATGGAACTCAGCCATTCTCTTATCGGGGGAGAATAAGGAAAGTGTATAGAAAGGAGACTACTACATGCAGCACCTGAGGACTTCCTTTCCATGCACTTTGATGCATATCTTTCCTTGGAAGAGGAGTTCATTTTGGAGGGCATCCAACATGATATATTTCAGCATATGGAGAGATGCATAGCCCCGATGGTGATAGAGAGGATGTCACAGCCACTTCCCTACTCTTTGTAGGTGAGGGAGAATTTCCGATTGAGCCATTTCAGCTCAAGGTCCCAAGTACATGGTGGAGAAGGTATAATTCCAAATTATATTTGTACTTATTTACTTTATATGAGAAGCATGTTGTACTAAGGAGGATTATCCCTTATTGAATATTGTATGATTATGTACTTGAAGCCATTTGCAACATTGAGATTGGATATCTTATTGGTGGTTTGTGGGGGAAGCCACATGATTTTTGGTGTGCTCCATTGACACCACTTTGTACTTTCATGTTTCTATCTTATAGAATGATTGTGGCAGAAAAAAAGTGGCTGGGAAAGCAATTGTTATTGTTTGATTTGATGCAGGAAAAGGATGCACTGCACTGGTTCCATGTGTGGGACCTTGATCCACTTTCCAGTTGTCATATGACAACTTGTTTCGATTGGTTTTTGCTTCCATGTATTGCTGATATTTTTATGTTCATGGGGAGATTTTTTTGGAGAGTGGGATATGAGTTGGAGATGCCCATTGGGAGTATGATTCTCCCTAATTTACATGATGCATGTTTCAGGGAAAGCAATGGGAAGCCCATGATTTCCAAACTACATCTCTTTTCTTCATGTGGGAGGAGCCATTTGAAGAACTTGAGTTTTTGAAGGAGGCACTTCATGGCTTATTTGTTTGGTGGGGTAGCATGGGCCACTCTTGGAGGTCATGAAATTTCAGCCCAAGATAAGCAATAGCCCCATAATTACCATAAATGGAGAGAGAAACCATTTGGATGGGAGGATCCAATCTCTCCATGCAGCCCCAACACATTGTATGAACCGGGGGTTGAGGATCTTTTTGATGAGCTACCTAGAATGCCTCATTTCATTTGGATGATAGCATGGGTGTGGGAGTCACTCATTGGGAATAATATTCCCCATGTTTTTCATCACTCCTACCTTGAGGAGGCCATTGGAAAGTAAGGAGGTTTCCACTTACACCTTCCACCTTTCTATGATGTGAGCCATATGGTTTTGCATACTTGGGAGGAAACATTGGAGGGCAGATTTGTAGTAGATTATTTTGAGTAGTGGTGGGGACTATTGATGAGGAGGCCACAAGAAGAGAAGGGGAGGAATTTTGCTCCACCTTTACAGTTGCTTGAGGACAAGCAACATTTTGGAGGGGAGGACTGTAATATTCCAAAAATTTAGCCTTCAAGCTAAATGGAATATTAGAGTTGTTTTATCACTAGGTAGTTGAATAAATGGGTAGGAGGCTCATAAAACCTATTTAGAAGGAATAATAAAACTCCTAATGTGAAAGGAGGAAGAATAAGAAGCTTATTTTAGCACCTTTTGGTGTGAACAGGGATGGGATCATGTTAATTCAGTCAACTTTGACCAAGTCAACAAAGCTGTCTAGATACATTGAATCTCCTTGATGAACAACACAATTTAAGTGGCGGACAAATTGCATAAGCTTGGTGGCACATATGGATGGGACCCAATGTGAAGAGGTACACTTGCTATATATGGAGATGATGGGAGAATTTTTTATTCAAATTATGATATTATTATTTTGATATTGGTCTGTTTATACTTGGCTTCCTCTTGCTGTTTAGCAGGGTTGCAGTGATGTTTAGCACCGGGTGTTCCCGAGTGGGAATCCCACCTCTTCCCTTGAGAGGCCTCTTGGGAGAGATTTGTACTGTATTTCTCCACATCTAGGCTTGAGGCCAAGCATCAGTCTCCAGCTTCAGCGTTATTTATGTAGTATAATAGTGTTGTGTTGCAGGGTATTGCAGTGGAGGTTTGATAACACCACTTCCAGGTCTGTTTCTTAGTGGAGGGAGCCTTCCTTCTCTTGAGAGATCAGCTAGGAAGATTTCTGGGCTCATTTCACATCTTGGAAGTTGGCCAGACTATTCCTCATCTCCTACAGCACAGTCCCTTGCAGGAATGGCGTCATTTTTTATAGAGTTGCAACAGTAGGGTTTAAGCCCTTGTTTTTGAGCTAGTTTCTTAGGGAAAGGACCAACCCTTCTCTCGGAAAGCTAGAGGAAGGGATTCTCATCCCTCTGTTGTATTATTCAGCTATATTTATGTAATTTTGCATTAATACTATGTTATTTCAGAGCTGAATATTCAGATCTACTCTTTTTTGTACTTATGCTCTCAAGAAACCCTGTTCGCTATTTTTATAAACATTAAAGAGGCTAGTTATCTCGTTTTCCAAGATATTTTCCAATGAAATCCCGTACATTATATATTATTTATATATATATATAGTGATTCCCTATTGTAATGTTCCAAAAAACTTCACAAACATTAATGCTATCATGTGCTTCGTAAATTTTGCGTAGCTTCAGTCATGGGGCTTCTAGTTGTTTTTAAGTCATTTTAAGGCTAGGAGATCTGTTTAACTTATCAAAAGATATTTGTTTCTGTTTCTCTTTGGTATGTGAGGGCCTTAATACATATGATAAGGGATCCAAATATTTTTTTCACCTGTTATAACTCAATCTTCAGGAAATAACGTTTTTTGGGTATATTTGATGCATTTTCCCCACTTGGGAGGATGTAGAAGTGCTTATTTTTGTTGTTGTTTCATTCATTTGATGGCTATGTGTTTATTAACACATTTTATGATATAATTTCTTCGTGCTATTTTATTATTGTGCTTATAATCGCTGCATTCCCAATTTGGGATATTACACTCACTTAACCTTTTGGTAGACTTATTTTCATTTTCTATTTTCCTTCCCCATTATGTTCTTAACTTCAAACTCATAATCGTCCAAAAATTCCAACCCTTTCTTTGTCTCGCATTTAAATTTGGCTATCCAAACTATTGATTTAACCCAATGTGATTAGTATCATCGACGATGTTGGGAATATTTCAACTTTTGGGTGTGGAGCCTAATTTTCATCCTGATTCGCGAGGTCTTTGTTTCGCTGGATGCATACCCCAGAGAAGACCGTACACCCTCCACGTGGGAGGTTATCGCCGCCAGCTCCCCCGACAGTGGGTTTTTGGGAGCAAGTGCCCCCGAAGCTAGATGTAAAATTTGCTTTGTAAAAATATTTTAATTTCATAGTCAATCTAGGCCGTTCATTATGTAGATGATTTGACAAGTAGAAGTTATGTTTAATTTAGGGGTTTTTTCCCTAGAAGGAAACCCCTCGTTTCTATAAGGGTGTTGTATTGGAGTTGTGTATTTTATGTGTATTATGAGCGAGAAACATAAATGGGAGAGTGAGATAGAGAGAGAGTAGAGGATATTACAATGGATCTGTTTGTAGGTTGTGTCTCTTCATCTTACTTGATAATATAAAGGAAGGACTTGTTGTTCGAGGTGTACATAGCCCAAATTGGGTGAACCACATATATATGTTTCTCTCTTGTTTTATATGTTTTTTTGTGTTTTTTGTTTCCGCATATTTTATGTGTTCCATTGCTCCGTAATATATAATTTTTCTAACACCAACCAAGGTGACCTCCCTTGTATGAAGCCCCAATTAGAATTCACAGTGTTTGGCGTAGGGAGCCTAGCACCTGAAATAAGGTTGGTTTCCATTATGCTTAGGAATTTTCAACATAAGGGATCACAAAAAAAATCCTCAAACAAGCAAGTAAGTTGACATTGTGAGACATACAATTGCAATTTATAGAAGGTGCTTTCACGGAAGGGAAAAAAATATTGAGCCTCTAGAAGAAAAATTAGTAGTACTATCCTAAAAGAGTCACAAAAATATCATGAAATAATCATTGATTAACGTGAAAATTATCTCACAAGATAAAAAAACCATAAAACTAAGTAAAAAATGCACATTCAATAGGATACGTTGCAAAAAAGTGAAATAGGTCGTAGCACCAAAAAAAATGAAAAAATAGTCTCACAATCATTCATGACATATGCATGAAAGTGTGTAGGCTCCGACAACGCCATATATTAAGTGAAATTCCTAATATATACAATCAAAAATGCCACCACAAGTAGCTCCAAATAGTGGAATATTCAATCACCACTTTATCCTCCAAAGAAATATCTTCTCTCCTATTCTAGGCTAGAGAAGCCAATGTGAAAATCCCGCAGTTATCTATCTTGAGCTATGAGGGTGCATTTATAAAGAATGAGATGACTCTCCACCTCTCATGTGACTCTTGAGCTCCCTCATGACTCTTCAATTTTTGTTATGAATATTTCAAATTCCTCTATGACCTTTGATTATCCACATGACTTTAGAACTTTTTAGTGACTTTTCACATTCCATGTGGGACCATTGGGCTTCCACACATTTTACCTTTTTCTATATTTTTTCGAAATTACATAATTACATTCCACATGTGATGTGGCAAAGAAAATTAACTCATTACTTTTTAATGACACTATGAGAAGCCATGACTTGGCATTGGTGACATAAGACTTCACTTTACCAATGTGAAGCTCTTATCCTTGCTATTATGACTTTAACTTCTTCATGATGGATATTTTTCTTGTTATTTATCTTCACCCTCCAAAGGGTCTAGATAAGTTTTAGAAAGCCCTCCATGTCAGCAAGAGTTTCCACCTCTTTTGTGTTGGTCTAAGACTCCTTCACATCCTTCATGTTGGTTCTTCCTTTTGCTCCTTCATTCCAAGTGCTCTTATAACTCGATACTTGGAATATTCCTTTAAAATCAACTTTCCATGATGAGATGGTACACTTGTAAATTAATTTGAATCATGAAAAGGAAAGGTGAGTAAAGAAAATATCGTGATCTAAATTTATTCTTATGCAACTCAATTAGTAATTAAGGACAGATTGCGTGATTGAGGAGAAGGCTCAAGGATTGCACATTCTCGTAAAAAACAAGAGGTAGTGATGAGGGTATAATCACTATGGCTAAAAAAATGTGCATTGATTGAGGGATAGGAAGGAAATATTTTACAATTGAGGGAGTGAGGGATGCAATGAGGTTGGTTTTTCTCATTATGATTGCATAATGTGTAGTTTTGGAAGGATTGGGATAGTTGATTGAACGAGTTGATAAAGTCAAGGACCGAGATAAGGCTTGACTAATGACGAAGAATGTGTACCGTGCGTGTATGCCTAACTAGGTAAATATTGCATAGTGAGCAATTGCAAGAGGTAGGACTAGACAATGTGATTACTCAATGCATAGTTCTTAGAGGCACCGACCGAACAATGCATATTTCTATGATGAAAAAAATGGGTCTTCTAATTGTGTAGTGTAGTTCAAGAAGCAAAGATGATGGGAAGTTGGTCAAGCAAGTTGAAAAGGAAAGAAAAACTCAATAATTAGCTAAATGTGTGATCAGTAATGCAGGAAGGATGAGTCCGGAGCATGGGAAAGGCTTAGACATGATCACACACACATAAAAGATCAACCACATGGGAATGAAACCTTTAGCACCCAAAATAAACATGCATCCATTGACACGATAGAAAAATTACACTTACCTACAAGTCCGACACTTGAAACATATATTTACGACACTATGAAACACAAGTTATCACACAAGTGTCGACTATAGAAAGAAAGTGTGACTCATTGTGTGAGAGTGTATAGAAATTATTCTGGTGATATATAATATTAGCTTAGTGCAACGGAGTGCTCTAGATATGCCTCTACCGGTGCACGAGTGTGTGACATGTGCAAAGAGTGGAAACAATAAAAAATGACATTTATGACAATAAGAATAAGTGAAAATACCACTTAGAAAAGCTAAATAATGTGAAAGTGACACATGTGAAAGATAAAAGAAGCAAAAAGAAACACTTGAGAAAGTGAAAGCAAGAAAAAAACGACATTAGAAAAAAGTGGAAGCGAAAAATTATGAAATCAAAAGTGCACAAAAGCGATAGTTGAGAAAAATCAATGGGATGATGGTACACGTGCAACTAAGTGTTAGTGAGATTATCAAGTTAAATTATGCAATGACTATCCTCATGGATTACGAGTAACTCATTTTATGAACAACATAACCATTGTTAGCAAGGATTGTGCAGTACACTATCACCGAGAGTCATGCAACCATTAAATTTAGGGACTACATAGGCACTACTTGCAAAGACTACATAAGTAACACTCTCAAGGATTGTGGCAATTATTTTCTTCAAGGGTAAACATTGCCTATTGAGCTTTCCAAAACATCGTGCACTTTAGAATGCATCAAAAGTCTAAGAATATGTAAGGAAGTGGTTTTTACTCTTAGATTCCCGAAGAAGACTCGAGTCACTTAGAAAAACACTCAATCGATCTTGAAGAAATAGTAGTAAAACGTGAAAAAGGTAGATCATAATATCACAAGGAGGCTCCAAAATTCAAGTGTAGGGAAATATTTATAGGTGTTTGTCATGGGGACAACACTTGGCAAGACACTAGAGGAACCCCCATGTTATCTAGTTGGGTCTACATTTATGCATAGGGTTTATTCTTTTAGGAAGGTATTGATTCATTGTGTGGATCACCTTAGGGTTCCCCATTAAAATTAGTTATAGATGTAGTCTCTTTTTGTTTCCCTTTCTCATCTAAAGACATTTACAAAGCCTAGAACAATTGTTTCAATCTAGCATAAGGGTAGTATGTAATCGTGATTTTGAAAATGGTTAGAGTTGCAGTTCCATCTTTATTTGTTTGCTCTACTTCCAACACACATGTTTATAACCCCGCCGAGTCACTGAAGAACACAAGCATTGTTTAACTCGCTAGTAATCCCATTCCGACTACCTAGACAAAGTTGTTTTCTTCACCTCTCCGTGTAGGAAGCCTTTCTCGTTCTTTTCACCCTTTATTTTATTTTCAGGATGATCATTTTTATTCTATTTTTTTATATCACCGTGGTGGAAGAGGGATCCCGACTTATTGAGACCAAGAGAGGGTGTTCCTTCAAAAACTATTATATAGCTTCGAAATTAATATCTCACCATTAGATTTCCCTTTTTCCTTCTCTACTTTATTGATCAACATGAATAACACCATTCAATTACAACACCGATCGAAGGAATGAATATTTTAAAAATGGATATGGGCGTCATGGTTCTCGCTTTCAAAATTTTTTCATTCGAAATAGATCGTATTTTCCATTTAGACATTGTATACCTTTAAAGATATGTAAACAGGGGATAATAGACTAGCTAAGCGTTGTTCATCATCATAATTTCCCTTTGAAATCTCTACCACATTGTTCTTTTCGTAAAGAGATAAGAGTAGTTTTCATGTGCGACCTTATTGAACCAAACACAAAAGGAAAGACACTACACAAAAAAGAAAAAACAAAAACAATAAAACAAAGAAAATGAAAATACTACAATGAAAAATATAGATGCAAGGATGATGTGATGCAGAAGGAAACTAAGATGCACTTAACCCTAATGTGCTAGAAGGTTAGGGACAAAATGAAGAAAAATTTCCAAGTGTAGCCATTCAAGATTTCTCCCGACCAATAGACCCGAACTATGAACAATTAGAAACCATATAAAACAATGTGCATGAAATAAATGTGCTTACTTTAATTCTTTGTAGATAAGAATGAATTTAAATATCGTAAGCATAAAGGTATTCAAGCATAAGCTCACTCTATCCAATCTATATACCTGCCACAATAGCAAGGACGATGAACATAAATATCCCGTAAAAAATATCTAAAACATACACCATACGTGTTAAATTCAATATAGTGGTGGAACTTATTATTGACAACCAAAATTTTCATATACCATTCCTCAAAGAAATCGATGACCAGGTCATAAAAAAAGTCATATTAGAAATTTTTGCAAACATAAATATTTAACTATCATATTTGTCTCTATGAGGAATATTAAGGAAAGGAAACATAGCTTGATCTCAATCAAACACTTCAATAATGTGGGTACCCGACATAACCATCTGTAGAAGTTGAACCACCTCGACTCCTTAACAATTCCCTCAATTCTCATGTGGTGGATCATCAAATTTCGGTGGCTTAGAAACATTAATAAGTATATACATACCACTATCATCGAGTATACCACTAAAAATATTTTTGGTGCCACTAATTTGATTAGATTAAATATTTAGCATATAATTCTCTTGGTGGATAGAAAATTTGGATACATTAATTGTAACACTCCCTTGAACATTTAAATTTGTAAGACATTCATCCTAACCTATGAAATATTCAAAATTGAACATATCATGAACAATGGGTTCAATCTCTTCATCATGTGATCACGAAGTTTACACTGCATCCTCGTACTGTGTTACAATCAAGGTTAGAAAATAAGGATCTAAAGCATTTAGAGAAAAATTTTGGTATAACATACTCATCAAGTGCATTTGGGTACAATGAATAATTTGCTATAGGTGAGGAAAGATAAGGAGACTTGAGAGGGAGAGTTTTATTGTAGCTTAATTTGATTCAATTTTCAAGTTTTTTCATACTCATAACAACTTGCAACAATGGTGGATTTTCATTCATGTTATGATCTCGTATATTATTTGAACATCCACCGCCACCCATGATAATGACATGGTCACAAAAATAAGGTGAGTACAAGAGAATATCATGAAAAGTTTGAATATTAATTGAATTTCCATAATCTTCATTAGCATAATGGTCGAAAGAATGGCATACCAATGTGATTTTGGAATTGGCGTTGATTTTATTTAACAAAGTATATTGAAGGTTTAGCAACGTGACGACATGAATTTCCTAGTTTAGTATCCTAAGATGTATTGACTAGAGAATTCCATAAGATTACTAAACTGAAATATCATCCCATCCCGAAACCGAAGATGATAAACCACTCGCAGATTGTAGACCGAAGGCTTGTGAATATAAGTCTTATAAATGAAAAATAAAATATCATCCAATATGCTTGGGCACCCATCACTTATTATGTAAACAAAAGCATGAATTATAAGGTGATGGTTGTCCAAGGTTTCATCTCGAGTAAGGATTTGTGGATCATTTGACTAGTTACTAATATTGCAACAACAATGATCATCATTATGACATGGAGGAATATGAAATAGAAATATAAATGTTGAAATTGTATTCACCATTTTTTCTCCTCTACCCAGTGAGACATAGCCACCTTGCACCTTATCACCATGTGAACCAGAAAATTGAGAGTTAAAGGTATCTAGGACAATTAATGGATTAATGGTAGAGTGGATTTTTAGATGAGTCAAGGTATAAAGGATCATGTGGTGTGAATGATAGACAATGACAAAGTATCCGTTGAAGAAACACCACTTTTTAAGGAATCATATTCAAGATTAATATTTTTCATGTTAGTGTGATCTTAAAGGATCTAGGATAAACCTCCAAATTAGATTCAATGGAATCATGAGAACCATGAATGCTTCTTTGAATGAAAACGGGTTCATGAGAAGAAGATGAATGTGGGATAAACATATTAGAAATTTGGTTTTAAGAGTTCACAATTCTAGCCTCGAAACGGGGGCACCCTTTGTTTGGTAAAAATAAATGAGGAGGACAAGGAAACAAAAAGTAGTATTATATTCCTCCTTTTGAGGATGAAGGTGCCTCATGTTCGATAAAATTTGGGAGAGAAAAATGTTAGGGAAACATATTAATAGTGTAGTCCCTTATTGTTGGTAGTGTGTCCCCTTATTTTTATTGTTGTACCCTCTGTAGTCCCCATATTGTTATTATTGTGCCCTTACATTATTATTTGTTTAGGTTGGCTAAAGGATTACATCAGTGAGCTCCCAAGGACTCCTATATATAGAAAGGAGGTTTTATCTACTTTCTGTCATCCAAAAATTTGTTTCATTTCATGTAATGTAAAGGGAGGCCTACCCTCGAAAGTGGCTGATTTCTAAGGCATCGATATCTCTTTTCTTCTATTTTTGGAGTTTGCTGTTTCACAACATTTGTAATTAGTATCTTTGGATTTTATGGTTTTGCTGCTTCAAAATAGGTCATCGTGGCATTTTCGCTATAAATTTTTTTCTAAGAATTTTCATAAGTTAAAAAAAACCCTATATGCGAAACAAAATCGGGAGAGGAACTTCATGCGAAAAAATCTCATATATTGGTTGGCAACATTTTAGGAGATATGATTTGTGGAAGTTAGTGTTTTTGCGAGGCTCCCAAATTTCATCTCAAAGAGGTGACCTAGAAAAATGATCATAACTCTCTCTCTAAGTATCGTGATTGGAATTCTGTAAAAAGTAAAGTGCAAAATCACATGGATTTTAGTTTATTTTATATCAAATTTTAAACCCAAAGGAGGAAATAGTGACACATGGCACACCATACACATTCGCACGTATCTGAACTAGTCCATAATTAGGTCATTGTGGGAGATTTGACATAATTTTGTCTTGAAGAATCCAAATCAGGTTTCGACTCTGTGGCATTGAAAAGAATATTCAGAGGGCTACTCAAAGGACTGAAGGTAAAATATTTGGGATCCAAAATTAAAGTGATACATTCAGTTTCAATATCAAGCTCCTCAAAAGCAAGAAAAAATGTGTGTATTTTTTTTCTAAATTTTGCATAAGTCTTGTTTGAAAAATCAGATTTGAAGTGATTCCAAGGACATATTGAATCATAGATATCACTATTGGGTTCTAGAAATCTTCCTAAAATAATTCAACACCCAATAGATCCCTCATAAGGCTCTATTATGACTCATGAAGAGGAAGAAGTGTAACATGATATATCAAAATTACAAGACCAAGTGCAACTAAAATTTCTCTCTCGCAAAGAGTAACAAAAAAATGAAATGGATGGTTTGAAGAAAGGTGTGGAAGTTAATATGGATGGTTTGAAGAAAGGCATGGAAGATAATATGGATGGTTTGAAGAATGTCAGGGAAGACTAATATTGATGGTATAGAAGGCAACATGGATGGTTTGAAGAAAGGCGTGGAAGATAAGATGGATGATGGTTTAGCAGGCATGGAATCTAAGATGGATGGTTTGAAGAATTGCATGAAATCTAAGATGGATGGCATGGAAGATAATATGGATGGTATAGAAGGCAAACATTGAATATTTTTAAGAAATCCATGGAAGGTTTGAAGGAAGGTTTGGCTAAGTTGCTACAAGAAAATATTCCTATTGGCGAAAAAGGTAGTAGAGGAAACTCATGATGAGAACAAAATAAATGTTAATCATGATTTCATAGACTATAATGTTGGATTTGAAGAACCCACCATATTCCAAAGATGTATATGAGGAAAGTTTTGATGGAAAGGATCTCGATAACTTGGATACTACAAATGGAGCAATACTTTGAGTCTCAGCAATACACAAAACACACAAAAGGTACACATTGCAACTTTATATTTAGAAAAAAATACAGTTTTTAAGGTATTGATGGCTTGCTTCTCTTAAAACACTAGTCACTTGGTCAATTTTTTACGAAGGAAATTATATCACATTATGAGGATACAAAGAGAAACACCTTCTTTAGCCAATTGACAAATCTCAAACAAAAGGGTTCAATGATGGAGCACATTGAGGACTTCACAAAAAATTGAATATAAGGGTAAATAATATTCCATAGGAACATAGGATTGATGTCTTCATAGGGACTCTTAAAGGATAGCATCCAACATGAGGTTCACCTTTGGGAACCTGATACATTGGAGAAGGCATTTAGGTTGGAAAGAAAAATTGAAAGAAAAATTATGCTGACAAGGAAGCCTACCACTCACAACTCTAAAGATGGAAGTGTTGCTACTCCTAGACTTTCACAACCTAAAAGTTTGACACCACAACAATTGGAATAAAAGGGAGAAAAATGGATTTCGTTTATAGTTTTGATGACAAATACACTAAAGGTCATAAGTTTGATGATAAGAAACTATTTTATATAGATTCTAAAGAGGAGGAAGAAAAGGAATAAGAAACTTCAAAAGAAGAGGATATACACCAGGAACCAACCCTAGAGGAAGAAGAAATGAATCCAACCATATCTTGTAATGCATAGGAAGGAATTACCACTCCTGAAACTCTCAATATGGAAGGACATATCAAGAAGAAAAATTTAATAGTGCTTATTGATTCGGGTAGTACCCATAATTTTATTCATTGTAAGGTAGCCAAGGAATTGAATTGCTTCCTATACCCATCAGTGAGTTTCAAGTGATGGTGGCAAATGAGGGAAACTACAAATTTCTCTCGAGAAAGTACCATAATATCAAGCTAACCATGGGAGAAATATGTGTTGATAGTCCAATGATTTTTCATTCCAATGGGTAGGCGTTGATGTTGTACTAGAGTACAATGGTTACAATCTTTGGGGATGTGTAGCTTTTTAGTGTTGAAGAAGTTTTCTTGAAAAAAAATTTGGATGAAAAGAGAAAGTTGAATTTTGGGCTATTGTAGGGAAAGCCGGGAAGGATAATAATCTCTAATTTCATAAACAAAGCTTATGAAGAAATAACAATGATGTGTCATTGCACAATTATTCCCACTAGAAGTTTCCAACATCAAAATCATTCTATTTCTCCATGTCTCCAAAAAGTCTTAGACAATCATTCCAAGGTTTTTGAAACTCTAAAAGGATTCCCACCTATTCGTGATCATGATCATGCTATTCATTTGATTCCAGGAAGTGTTCCTCCAAACATCAGGCCTTATAGATATCCTTATGTCCAAAAGGGCGAAATTGAAGGTATGATTGCAGAAATGTTAGAGGTGGGTATAGTTCAACCTAGTCAAAGTTATTTCTCTGCTCTTGTAGTATTGGTACACAAGAAGGATGGATCATGGCGCATGTGTCCGGATTATAGGGAGCTCAATAAGTGATTTGAATGGAATTTATTAGTTTTGTTGTGCTAAGTATCCAAACAGTAATTATAATGTGTGCATAAGGTTCTCTGAATTTCGCAAGTGAAACAAATAGTTTTAGTGTTGTTAAACAGATTTCTGTGTGAGGATTAATTAAGTATTTTAATTGTTTATCATTGTAGAGTAGTAAATAATAGAGAATAAAACATCACATAGCACATTACTCAGCAAATTTGATGAAGCAGTTCACCCCTCTTGGGCTACATCTGTTGGTCTAGCTCCCAATGGCATGTCCCTCATATCTTATTGCTCAAAAATGGTAAGTACAAGTGAAAATAAGCCTCAATAGGCTATTTTCTCTGTAAAATCAGCTTCATAATGTATGAAATAGCTAGAGATGACTATTCATTTGCATAAAATAGACAAAGGATGCCAATACACTTCCTACACCATGGTGGCCCTGATGGCTCCTTAATCTTCCCTGAAGCTAAACCTACTAAAGATGACCTCTAATGACTCTGAAACATGTGCCAAACTGTTTAGAATATCGAGAATACCCAAAATTGACTATTTTTGAACCCAATTTGGTTGAATAATGAAGGAGTTATGGCCAAAAACAAAATTTTCCCAATATCCCTTGAAAACCTCCTCCAAAACTGGAGGAACACCAATTAAATGCGCGAAATATGGAGGAATCTCCAAAAATTGTGGAATTATGCTCCAATTTCGGTGGAATAGTTAGTGGTTAAGTTCTTTTCAGTGGAGGTCACATGACTCCCTCGCCGGATTCCACACTAAGCAATCGAGCTAACAATCCCCAACCAGGCTTGTTAAATGTGGAGGTGTGTTGGCCACATAATACGGTTTCTTAATTATTTACCCCACGGGTTAAGGCCCTAAGGCCATGGTTCTAAGCTTATTTGGTTGTGAACGGGTTGGGGCTAGCCGAGGACTAGCCCTTAACCTTTTCAACGGTCAAAGTTTTAAAGATAAATAAAAATGCAAAACTATGGATGTTAATAAGTGAGATGTAGTCGGGTCAATTGGGACTACGCGTGATGGCGAGTAGCGAGGTCATTGGTTTAAGTCTAAAGACTATAAAATATTTTAATATGTCATATTCTCCTTGGCTTTGCGGCTACGTGACGATATCACGAGCTTTGCCATGTGGCGGTGTCGGTGTACAAAATTGTGAGGTCAAGCCTGCCAACGAATAGAACTTTTTTTGCCAAATGTCCGATTTCTACTTGCCCATATGGAATATTATGGGGAATATTTTTGAGAATATTCCTTGGAATATTTTTTTTTAATTTTCAAAATTAATAAATTCAACTTTTGGTCAACTCATTTTTGGAGTTTACTGGGCTTTTCAAACCTTCCTAACTTCTGCATACGACCTTGGTTTTGAGAACCGTTCGCGGCGCCAGAATCGCAGCGGCAAGACCTTTCCAGTCGATTGGTTGTAACCACTTCTGAGCACTTTAATTTTTGAGCATTTTTGAACTTGGATATGATCTCCTGATCACACCTCCCCATTGGGAAGCTTTTGGACCCCAAAAGCTCTCTAGACTACTGAACCTGAAGATGAGGAGACTAAATCTCCACTCTTCCAATCTTGATCTACTGAAATTTCTCTGATTTCATTAATTGGAGCTTCTCATGAAACAACAAATTTTTCCTTGAATCTGTTGACCAACTGTTGCTGACTTTGACCTTGTCATGCTGCACATTTTCAAAACTTGTAGAACAACAACTTAAATTTGCAGTAAACATATTGTTCCTACATGGGTCTATCTTCAAAGAAAATTGAAAATTACTTTCACCTTGCATCCTTTCCTTATGGCGATTTTTTGCTAAATTAGCCTTGAACTTGTGTCGATTCCTGACCAAGTTTTCTCGCCACAGTACCCTACCATTCTGAAACCAACAATGATCATTGTTGAACTTTGTGCCCTCTCTACTTGGATGCTTTACCCTCTCTTGGATCTTTGCACCTCATTGCACTGACACTTGGTTTTCTGCACCGATCGACACCAAATACGATTGTTGCAACTTCTTGTCATCTTCTTTCAAAGACAACCTGCTTTCAGAAGGAAACAACTCATTATTTACATCAGCATTAACATGAAAAGGATTATGTACAAATTCCCTTTGTTTAATCAACTTCAAAGTCAAATTTTGACTTGCATTGACAAGCCTTTTCATCTGCCCAACATTCACTAAAGAAGAGTCTATCTTTTTGAGATGTGCTCTCACAATAACTCCTTGCCATCCTTGAATAAATGGTACTTGTTCTCATGGCGATGAAAGATAGCTTTCCTGTCATACAGGTAAGGACTTCCCAACACCACACCTGTAATATCAAGCGGAACAACATCTAATTCAACTGTGTCAATAAAATGTGTTGTTATTGCAAAGCGCAACATGCAATTCTTTAAAATGTGTAAGTTTGCATCCTTACAAATCCAACCAAGAGGATATGGTTTAGGTTGTGGAATGGTTTCAATATTTAGTTTCTTGACTAAGTCTTCAGAAATAAGGTTTGCTTGCGACCCACTGTCAAATAGTGTGTCAACCTTGGTATGTTTTGAAATGACCCTCACATGAAACAGTTCAATTCTCTTCTCTTCACTTGGAGCTTCTATTTGACAGTTAGAAATACTAGAACTAGGTTTATTTACATTCTCTTTCCCCTTCAAGTTCTTTACTGACATAGCTATGATTTTTGTTTCATCTCTTGATTCTGACCCTAGGTCTTGTTCAGCTATTGCAATTGTCTTGTCTTTCTCTTTGGCTTTATCTTTGGCTTTAAAACTTTCTGGTTTCAACTCTGGATGGAGTTTCCAACAATGGTCCTCATCATGGCTTGTTTTAGAATAGTGTTTGCAGAAAAATTTTCCCTTCTCTTTTCTAGAATTTTCATCTCTTTTTCCTCCCTTTGCCTTTAAACTCACTTTCCTCATTCCCATCTAGGTTTTGTTTTCCCCTTGCCTCTAAATGTGTGGCTTGAACACAAACCTCATCTAGGCTTGTAGGGTTAAACATGAGAATGGTATGTCTTAGGTAAGTATGTAAACCTCCTATATACTTGAGTAAAGTGTCTTGGCTATGCAAATCTACTCCTAGTAAAAGAGCTCTTCTTCTAAATTCTTGGGTATAAACTTGAACATTTTGTCCTTTCAATTGTTTAAAATTTTGCCAGTCCATTATGGCTTTTTGCATGTGAGCTAATGGATAAAACTGATGTTTTATTGCAGAAATGAAATCAAACCATGATAAGATAATCTTACCATATTTTTTGATCTCCTCCTTTGTCTTGGCTTCCCACCAAACAAGTGCTGCACCTTCCATTCTCAATGAAGCTAGCTGAATTTTGGTTTCGTCATCATGAAAATTTTGAATTCTCAAATAGACCTCTAATTGCCTAATCCAATTATCTAGCTTTTATGCATTAACTTCACCATCAAAATTTGGCAATTCAAACTTAACATCAAGTTTAAGAAAAGGAATTTTACACGTGTTCTTGACTTTGTGAGTGTGATGTACTGAAGATGATGTAGAGTTTGATGAAGATGAAGATGAAGATGAGGGGGATGATGGCGACTTTCCATTGTATCCATTTCCTCCATTACCCTTCTTGGATTTATCTTCATCATTATGGCCTCCTGACGATCCTTGTCCTTCCTTGTGAAGTTTGGATCCTTCTCCATCTAGTCTTTCATTCCTTTCTTGGTAGAAGATTCTCACCATTTCATTCATGTCTAGGAATGCCTTCCTAAACACTCTTTCTTCCTCCTTGGGATCAACTTCTTCAGGAATTTCTCCTTCTCCTGAAGTCATGCTTATGGCTTCTTCTGATTCTCTTTGATGTGAAATTGAAGGTGGAGATAATGGAACTCTTGCCCTCCTTGGCTGAGGATTTCTTTGAGATTTCACCAATTGACCTTCTCCTCTCTTAAGCTTTAGCCTAGTAAGCATTTAAAAATCTTGCAAAATTTTAACTAAACTTTGCACAAGAACAATACAAAGAAATAGTTTTACTTCCTAATGCTCAAAACTTGAGCTCGATACCAACTTTATTCCGAATGGAATGTATTATTTTTTTTGTGCTAAGTATCCAAATAGTAATTATAATGTGCATATACCTTCAATTTTGCAGTGAAACAAATAGTTTTAGCTTTGTTAAACAAATTTTTGTGTGAGGATTAATTAAGTATTTTAACTATTTATCATTGTAAAATGGTAAATAATACATAATAAAACATCAAATAGCACATTACTCGAAAATTTGACAACCGCCCACCCCCTCCCGGGCTACATCTCGGTCCAGCCTCCCAATGGCATGTCCCTCATATCTTATTTCTCAAAAAAAGGTAATTACAAGTGAAAATAGGCCTCAATAGGTTGTGTTTTCTATAAAATTAGCTTCATAACGTATGAAATAGATAATATGACTATTCGTTTGCATAAAAATGCATAAAGGATTCCCAATACACCGCCTACACCATGGTGGCCCTAATGGCTCCTTGATCTTCCGCGGGAGAATCCCGACCGAAGATGACCTCTCGATGGCTCTAAAAACTATACAAACTATTAAGAATGATGAGAGTACCAAAATTGACTATTTTTGCACCAAATTTGGTCTAATAATGAAGGAGTTATGGAAAAAACAAATTCTTCCAATATCTCTTTGAAACCTCCTCCAAAATTGGAGGAAGTCTAGTTAACTCGCATCAAAGATGGAAGAACCTCCGAAAATGGTAGTAGATATGTGCTCCAATTCCCGCAATGCTTAGTGTTGCCACGTCGGAGTGGTTACTACATGACACCTTCATGGATTAATCGTCGGCTTAATCACACGCAATCCATCCCCAACAAACATTAAATGTGGAAGTGTCGGCTACATCATACAATTTATTAACCATTTATCCCATGGGTTAAGGACTTAAGGGCGTGGTTATAACGCTGTCACGAACCGGTTGGGGCTAGCCCCGAACTTTTCCTCCAAATTAAAGTTTTAAAACATAAATAAAAACGCGAAATTGTGGTTGTCAATAGCCGAGATGTAGGTGGATCGATCGTGACTCTATGCCGGCAGGCCGCAGTGTCATTGGATTGAGTCCGTAGACTATAAAATATATTAATATGCCATATTCTCCTCGTCCGGGGCCACGTGATAAATTGAAGCCCTGCCGCATGGCAATGTCTAATTGGCCTATGTACTTATCCAAAATGGGAAAATCAAAAGAATACATGCATGAAAAATGCATTTTTCAAATATAAGCTTTAATATAAAAATACAGCCCATGGATCCATTATATCCGACATTATATCAACCACATTCAAAATAAAAATCAAACAAATTTCTTTTGCCTATTTAAATAGCTTTCCATGCTCAAAACAAATTTAAAAATGATGAAACCCCAAGACCACCGCAACATAGAAATTACCGAATAAAGTGATTGTATACTAATGATGGTTATACTAAAAAATATAGAGATAAAATAGATCTCGCTCATATATTAATCAATACGTTACGTAGATCTAGTCTCTTTTACATAGACCCAAGATGATTCCGCAAGGGTTTCTTTACGTAAATGATATACATGAAATAACCGTTGTAGATCTATGGTTGAATCACACCGTATAGAAGAAGCCTTACATATAAATGGTTGAACATGAAAATAAATGGTGTAGACTCTCCTACTAGCTTTCCGAGAAAAAGGCCGATCCTCCTCCCGGGAAACTAGGTCATGTGTGCTGGGGTTTTAACCCTCCCATCGCAACACCTTAAGAAATAACGCATTTCTCCGGAAGTGAATGCATTTTTTCTGAAGGTAACTACTTTTCCTATCACTAGATAGTGGAAAAAATGCAACGCCTTTAAAGCTCCTCTTTTATTTCTTAAACAAGATCTCCAAGAAAGAGTAGGAATCTCAAGATGAGAAAACCTCGCACTAAACAAAGGCAAAGAAACTTAGCCAAACATCCAAAGTGTCACACTGCTGTGCCATATAAAACATAATCTTCAATCATGCTCCATATGGTTTCCATCCCTCCATTATATATTTGATGAGCTTCCTCACCAAGGGTCCCACCCAATTATGAGGTTGCCTCCATGCAAAGGCTCCTCCTCCAAAATTACAATCGTCTCCATTTTCATTGCTCATATTTTTTACGCACTATTTGATTTAGTCAATATTGACTGACTTCAATCTTGACTGACTTCAACCTTGACCGGATCTTCATGCCTTGTCTCCTTTCACTCAAGGTGTCTTTGTTTTGACTAGCTAGACTGATCTTCATTCACATTGAGATGCCTTTATTTAAGATCCACTCCTCATATAATAATGATGTTGACTTGCTGTAAATTTACTTTTCCACATTTCTCTTATACCATGTTCACACATGTAAATTCTTGATCCGGGTTATCAACATGATCCTCACATTATGAGGGATGATTTTATTCTTCTGAAGAAATTATGGGCCTCCTCTGCCCATTTATTCATCTAACTATATTTTAAAATAAAAATTAATATTCCTATTAGCCGTATGATAATTTAGGAATATTACGTCTTCCCCTCCCCAAATGTTGCTTGTCCTAAAGAAACTGCAAGGGTGTTACAAAATTCCCCTCCTCCTCTTGGGGCCTCTTCCTCCAATAGTCTCCACCATTGCTTCGGCATTTTCTGCAATACCCCGTCTCCCAATGGTTCCTTCCAAGTGTACAGCACTTGGCCTTGGTGGATAAAACCAAATGGATCTCATCATGAAAGAAAGGAAGGTCTATATGGAAACCTTTATTTCTGGTCAATGGCCTCCTCAAGATAGAAGTATTGACATTCATGGGGAATTTCATCATCAATGAAGGACTCCCACCTCCATGCTATCAAAGGCTCCAAATGAAATGAATCACCTCCTAGCTTGGTGACTATAGTAAAGCTCCTCCCAATTGATCATGAGAGGCATGTCCCAAGTGGCTCCAATCAATCATATGGTCCACCTCATAAAGAAACAAGTGATCGACTATCGTGGCCATATAGTTTCCCATGCTCCTTCGAACATGTGGCGCAAAAAATGTAGGAAATTTCATTCCCCAAGGACACATCCCACCAATGTGTCTCCTCCAACCATGTCCTCAACAAAGATAGAAAATTTTCAGCATATGGAATCATAATTAGAGTCATTCTAGTCACATGTAGTAAAGGAGAAGGAAAATGGTCCCTCATATGCAACTAGCATAGTTTTACTCCTAACTACCATAGAATATGATATAACAAGTGTTATTCCTCACACTTGTATGTTGTCCCATCCTTCTTATATGCTTGGAGAAGGTGTCTTATAGTTGGTGCTAATGAAGTACACCATGAAGAATACAACATCTCCCAAAATCTCTTAGGGGATGGTCAATATCTTCCTTTGCTCATGGCTCCAAGTAACCCATGAAGACTATAAGAAAAATTGCCCCCTTCTTTGGAGCAAAGCCCCGCATATGAGTGTTAAGAAAATACAATAATATAGTAGATACATCATGATGTTTAAAAATACAAGTCTCACTATACACTTGATTCAAATCAAGAGGCCACTCATGGATGAGCTCCTCTCACACCCAATGAATAAGGAGGTGATGATGATAACTCTTCCCAAGAGCTATGTCTTCCTCAACCAACAAATGATCTATGCACTTCTTCATATGAGAGTGCATCTCTTCTTTGAAGTTCTCCCCACATGAATCCATCTATGATAGTATGGTATGCTCTAATGAAACCGGTGGGATTTGAAAGCAAGATCTCATAGGGCCGCATTAAGTAGTTTATACTTGAGCTTCGAATATTTAGTTAAGTAGATCTGATTATGAACATAAATGATTCCATCAACTAACTTATACCTCCCATCCATCACTTGATCATCAAGAACCTTACATGTGAAGAGGTCCTTGGAATATTCCACTAAAAGTTGGGACTCCCAATAAAATCTAGGCTCCCAACAATGACAACGCCGTAGAAATCAAATGCAGCCCCCGTCATAACATGGCTCTCGTATTTGACATGATTGATGCCACAAGCCACATGTTGGAGTACTATCAACTTTCTTTTGTTGCCTCTTCGTTGTGCCTAATCTTCTCAAGATAAGATTGAAGTACCGGAAGTCAACCACTCCCTTGAAAAGTTTTTTCCTTCCAAAAAATTCTTTAATTTTACCCATGCATGCAAGAGTGTTGATATCCTCTTCGTCATGTGCAGAAATCTCTTTGTAAGTGAAAATATCATTGGTTGCCCCAAAGATATGGATTGTACTATGACATCACGTCTATGCCATCATAGATTTCGAATTCCCCTTTTTCAAATGCGCAAATAGTCGAGTGGGAGATAGCAATGTCCATTTCAGAAAATTTCTTATCTCTTCTTTGAATCCATGAAAGATTCTCTACGTTGTGCTAGTTTCCAGCAAGGCTCCTTCCTTTAGCCAAGTATGTAAATGCTACCGTTATCACTTAGATTTCCTTGGAAGTTGTTGGGAAGAGGAAAGGTCCGAGGTAACTTCACAAACCAACTTTAGGTACACAATCTAGCCAATCAGAGCCGAGAGAGAGGGCTCTCTACTTTAAGTTTTAGCTTTGTTTTGAAAGATATTAGGCTAGTTATAAAAGTTTAGGGATTTTGATCAGGTTTGGGTGGTGGAATTCAATAGCAAGAGGAGTATGACCGAATAGTTTAGGCCATTGGGCTAATGGAGTCAAAGAAGATGGCTTAATCGTGATTTGTTTTCTTAACAAGGAGGAAATTTCACAGGCAAGGTAGTCAAATAGGGAACAAATAAAGACTTGAAATGAATGGAATGGACTCAAATGGGTGAAGGGAAATTAAGAATCCTTCAACCTATCTGGGAAGAGGGAACTTGAATTATTATTAATAAAGAGAAATTAAGAATTCTTTACCAAATAATCAAAATGAATAAACTAGAAATAGGAGCAATTAAGTACCACTGCTCATACTAGTTCAAAGAGGAAAACATTAATAATAACAACGATTGAAAACATATCAGACTCAAGCACCTTTCCCGAATTATTCTTTTTCGTTTATCATTCAAATATGAAACATAGATGGCATAATAAACAAGAAAAACTTTAAACATAAGAGATAGAAGACTCTATTGATCCGTGTCCGACCCAAGAATCCCGTGAAAAGTCCTTTGCATCAATTCTTCATCCATCTAGCCATACAAATTTGTCCAACAACACTTTATTCCAAAATAATCAATATTACAACAAAGTCTAAGAATCCACCCCCCTCAATACTCTAATCGAGGGAGTATTTATACAAAAATTATAAAAATATCTCCAAACAGTGAGATATATTTTAGGATAACTTATTAATATATTAGAAGAAAATAGAGACAAGAGAATTCGTAGATAGGAGAAAAGGTAAATCCGATGTTTTTTTGTTCCTATTTTTATGAGGCCGGAGGTGGGCCCTATGATTTGCCTTTCATTGTCTTCTTTGGTAACTCGTGTTGGCTACCCCGTTTTACCGATACTCTTTACCCGTACCGATACACTTTGACTCGTTTGATCTCTCGTTTATCCTTTTACCATTACTTACCGTAGTAAATAAACTGCACTTATCCAAGGATGTTTTTACAAAATGTCCAACATATCTTCCCACCATTGTGCTTCTCCGGTATTCGTTCTTTGAATCTTTCAAGGTCTCACGCTTCTCGTATCCGAAAAAGGTAGGCCGAATTGCAAACAAGTGCTTTATCTCATTTTCGACATAGAACAAGTTTTCTAGATCACATAAGGAACTCGGTTGTAGGCACGCTTTAAGCACGATGAACTTGTCGATGGACTCGGTCAAGCTCTCTCGTATTACCGATTCAATTTCTCACCGTAGCTCCGATGACTCATTAGTTTATCATGAATAAGTAAAGGACATGGCAACCCTTACCTCCGCAAACTCACAACCTTTTTCGTAAAAGCATTTATTTCTTCCGCATATCATGGCACCTTCTTCTAAGTTTTGCATCAAAGTTCTTTTAATAAGAACCTTTTTACCTCTAAAATTGTCCCCTGCTCTATCTTGAATCTCACTAAGCCGGAGCATTTGTTCTTGGTATTTAAAATCAGAGTGAGCTCGGGGCCGGGCTTCTTCAAAGTATTTCCAAATTCTACCTTTTGCATTTTGAACCTTCTTCTAGAGCCAGTTTAACTAAATCAATTTGTTCATAAATTATTTAGATTGATGGCCAAACATCATTTATTGATTGAGTGATGTTGGCCCAAAGAATTCTCTTGACTTATTTCAAAGGTTTCTCAAATGTGAGATATTTTTCTAATGTTTTCACCAAATTTTCTAACCCCTTGATCTCTCTTATATTTTTTGCAACATTTATCTTTGAGAGATCATACTTTTGTTCCAAGGTATTAAATTGTTCCTTTACTTTTTGGAGTTCTGTAACTTGGAGCTTCAATTCCTCCATTGATTTTATTAGTTCCTCTGTGCTCAAATTGGAAGTGTTACCCTGTGCTAGTCCTGCTCACTACCCTATTGTTGTTGTACCTGTGACCACTTCTGCTGTGGCTGCTGGGATGTTTGGTGATAATGTTGTCCCAAGTGTAGAAGGGACTGCTGTTGAGACTACTGGTATCACATCGGGAGGCTGAGAGGTTGACTCTCCCTGCTTTTCCTTCAATTATTTTTTCAAGTTCTTGTTCAGTCTCATTCAGTTGTTCATTAAGTTTCAAGAGCAAATCCATCACCTCTTCTTGATTTTCACGTTATGACCAGTTGAGTATGTGGATGTCTTGAAAATTAGTGACTTTAGTTGTTTCCTTAGGGTAGCAATATCATCATATTTATTTTTGATTAAGGCTTCTTTAGCCTTAACATCTTTGGGATCATGACCCAATCCAATAATTATTTCTTCTAAAGACTTTATTTTGTTATCTTTGGCCTGGGAGGAAGCTTTTTCCAGATGCAGTTGGGCAGTTGTATTATCCAAGGAATTTTACAACCTTTGGGCCATCATTGCCTTACCATTCAAGGTTGAATAAATCACTTCTCCAGTTTTTTTATGCAATTCAATCTGATCCAAAGGATGAATATCCTTTACCATGACTTCAAAATTGGTTCTAAGGTAGTCTGCTGCTATTTGAGGCTACTGCACTTTAGGCTTAAAATGACTCTTTATCATTTTACCTTCCTTGATATCATAGGTTGACATTAAGCTCTGTTGATTTGTGGGGGCCATCTTCAAATATTGATTATAAACTTGAAGTCTCAATGGATCATTTCTGGCTTTTATGTCTATAAATGTCTTCTTGATATCCAAAGTGTCCTTCACTGGTGGTTTGATGGATGATACCTCTACACTTTATTGTCTTTCTAGCTCCTTTCTCTGTGAGCTGGTAGATGTCCCATTGACTGGGAATGTTTGCTGGATGTCTACTCCTTCTCTCCTCTGACTATCAGTGGTCTCTTCAAAAAATTATTCTTCTGAGAGGGGATTTAATCTTTTCCTTTTGGTACCAGGTTGTTATGAAGGTCTACCGGCAGGGGTAGCTATTTCCCTATCTCTCTTTTTACTTCTTTCCTCATTTAGGGGAGTTTGCAAGAATGGAGTTTCTGCCACATTGACCTGAGTGGGAGAAGTCTGCATTTGGTCCTGGTCCTTGGAAGTTTCAGGCTGCTTAGACATTGTGGATTTCTTTGTGTCTTGTGTACTGGTCTCTTTTTCCTTACCTTTAAATGTTGTTGTGGCTGGTGTGTTGGTTTCCTGTGAATGTTGCTAAGAGTTTCTAGCAGAGGAGGGACCAATCCCTGATCTTCGTAGCTGCCCAAAAGAATCCAGGTCAAGTTTTTTCTAAAGATCTCTCATAACATTCTCAACATTGACCTGTTCACTATCCTTTTCTACTATGGTCCCTTCCATCCATTCATCCATGTTTGCAAATTGTTCAATCTCTGGAATCCTATGGTGAATGTATGGTGACAATATTTTCTTCATTCTTCTATCACATATAAAGCTATTAGGGTCATATGGTACCCACCAAAAACTCTTTTGAAACTTAAGATAATCTTCCAGAATTCTTTCTGCTTCTTTCCATGCATCCCTACTGTTACAGACAAAACGGCCTAACTGACTCTTGATTCTAAGCTAAGCTTTCTTCTTGGCATTATAAAAATGGACCAGGTCTAAATTTATCACTTTCCTGAAATATTCCAAGGCAAAGAGCCTCATTGGAACATACTTTGGTAGCTTAAAAGGGCAGAGCTGACACCCATATATGTTGATTTATGTATGGTTCTTGTATAGGTACCAATCACCTATCCTGTATTGCTTGGAGAGTTGGAGGATTTTCTTCATATCACCATTGATCCTAGGAGGGGAAACTCCTATTAATGGGTGAAAAAATAGGTCAATGAATTCATTGTATGAGTAAGGGGACTCAAAGGAACTATGGAAGACTGCAGACCAGAAGATTACAGACCTTGGATTACCTCTGGTGTCAAGTTTCATGACAGGAAAGGGGAAGTTCTCTGACTGATAATAGAGCATAAGATGGTATATAAAAGTGGAGTATTTGAAAACTCTTTCATTTTCCAGTCTCATGAACTGGTCATGAATATTGTTAGTAATGTAATAGGCAAAGTCATATTTGACAACATAGGGCTATCCAGGAGTAAAAATTTACAACAACACTAGGGTTATCTCATCAACGTACTCACTAGTTTTGAATCCCATTATAAAAGATATCATATCCACTATAAGTCTGCCCATATCTGTGAAAAAAATATGTCCATATGGAGTGGGGCCTTTGGGTTGATGTTTTTGTAGCATGAAAGTTTGACAGAGGCGATTCAGTTCTTCTTGGGATAATTTTGTGGATTTTTCAAGTAAATCTCCCATGGAAAGGGGAGTTAGGGATTGACCGGGATAAAATTGTAACATTTCATTGATGGATTGATTAGTTATTGGAAAAAGAATGGTTTGACTTGGGGACATAACTGCTCGTTGATTAGGGTCATAATTGGCATGGAAGTAATAAATTATTTCAGGAAAGACATGAACTGAGGGTAGACAATACATAAGAAGATTGGACTCCCACAGTCCAAAAATATCGGAGCCATTCAGGTAATTATCTCTACTTTGGCAAAATATTCTCAGGGGATTTTCGCTAAAGGTGAGTTCTTTTATCTGGAAGTCCCTATCTGCTAGAGGCAAATAGTCTAAATCTTTGTGGGGAGCATTCAGGGGTGCAACAGTAAAAGTCACAGGAGTTTCCATTTCTGGTTCTTATTGATTCAGAAAGGAATTTGGGTTTTCAGTGGAAAATGGGAAAATTTACCAGTCTGGGAACTTATGTGGTGAAAAAAAGACTGAATTCTACTGTATTTTAGCCTTTTTTCTGTGGAATTAGAGTGTAAAACCAAGACTTGCAAGGTTTCATAAAAAAATGGATAAATACCTGTGTTCGGGAGCTGAATAGTCCAAAAACAGGTGCAGGCAATAGCTGACGGCTTCTAGACTGGTTCGGCTACAAATTTCTTAGCAAGGTGGCAGTTGGAAATCTTCGACAGTTGACTTTGACGTTCTTTGCATGGGAACACTGGTCGCAGTGCAGAATGATGAAAATAACGTTTGTTTGTTTTATTAAAAAAGACGAGGTTGGCGGGGGTTTTTGTTATTCAAGCAGATGACGTGCGGGGGAAATGATGTTTTGTCATATGCGGAGGGCGGTAAGTGGTATGATATCGCACCGCTTTTGGGGACGGGTGGTATTTTTCTGGGAGCCAGCGATTCCACAGATTTTGTGATGTGTGGTGGGGCACTGTTCACAAAACCGCTCCACGATCACATGCTAACGTTCGGTTGTGGAGGGCGATGCGATATGCATAACAGCCGTTGGATGTGGGGGGCTTGATTAGACGACTATCGGGGAGGCGAGGTGATGGGAGTTTAATGAGGGCGGGCCCAACACAATTAAAGATTATTTAATCATATCGGGAGCAACGTGATTGGTCAGGAAAGTTATTAATTAACCGTGGGGGTTAATTAATCCTTATTTAATGTGGTGGGGGGTCGGGGCTCTTAATTAGTTACAGATTAACTAATTAATCCCAATTAATGTTGTATTATGGTTATATTTTAACCAAGGGGCAGGATATGTAAAATTTGGGGATATTGTATAGTTATAGTAATATGGGAATGGGTGGATTTTTATAGGGGAAATAAATAATATAAGTTAAAAGTTCATATGTCATAATGAATGAAAAAGCGCTAAGTATAAAAACATTAGGATTGTGTATTTAAATTAGGCTTGAATGAAAAAGGATTTTTATGGGATATTGTGTAATTTTCCTAAGTAAAAAAGTATTTTACTTAGGAAAAGACTTATGGAAGTAAATGAATGACTTATGGATGGTATTAAGTACTTAGGCTTTTAAATTATTGGGCTAAGGGTATGGTCCCTCTAGAAGTCAGAGAAATGCTCTGAGCCCCTATAATTTTCAAATGCCTTAGTACTTAGGGGAAATTAGTGAAATTTTTCGGGAAAAATGAGAAGGGGAGTTAATCATTTGACCTTGTTTTTCTTGAAATTCCTCTAGTGTAATGTCTGCCTTGCACTTGTGATGAAAGTAAAGATTAACACATTTAGAGTCATTATCCATCACATGTAATTCTGCAACATCATCTACCTACCCTACCTACTTTAACCTAACATTTTTTCTTCTTTATTAGGGTGCACTTAGACTGGCAAACCCTTATCACACTTTCTTTTCTTTTACATGTAGAAATCTATCTGAGTCTAACCTTATTACATCCAAGGGCTCAGATTAAGCTGTTGAACTCCTTTTATTTACTCTACCTATCTACTTATCTGCCAAGATTAAACAGTTTGGTCAGATTTTATTCTCTATTTCTAAAACATAAAATTCAAACATGAACTAGCCAAGCTTAAAATGTTTGACTGTTCACCAATTGTGGCATAAGTTACAAGTTGCACACAATTTTTTTATTAAATAAGAGCAAGAAGTAGGGGCATTTAGACTTGCACACTTTCCTTGGCCTTTATTTTGGTGGGGTTCATTTTCTTTTACTTTTTGGCCATTTTGTTCTTTTCACCCTTTGATTTTTCTTTTAGGGTATACCCTCTTTACAGTTTTTAAATTTTTTGATTTTTTGACAATATGGAAAACATTTGCAACAAGGAAAGGTATGAACATATTACATAGCCCATCAAGTCAATCATGATATATGACACCTATTAGTATAGGAGAATAACACTGGCTCCACTTGGGGATGGCTTTCCCTGGTGAAAAGTCAAGAACAGCAGGTCAGCTGGCCTCAGAATGATTTTGGCTTAACTATGGAATCTTCTTCTGCTTGTTTCTTTATTGTATGTATGACAGTGATACTTCTAAAGCTTAGGGCCTTCTCTTCGAGCTTCTTCTCCAGCAAGTTACTATCCAATCAAAACTATGACATTACAAAGGATTTAGTATGTACATGTTAAAAATCAGGATACATTAATAAGTAGGATCAAAGTAATGTTTCAACATTCGACCATTAACTGGCCCTTACTCCATTTCTGTACCATCCAAGTTTTTCAAATACTATGTATTGTTTCCTTGTAAGGCATAGATAATATAAGGTCATTTCCACAGGAATTCAAACTTCCCATGTTTTCCCTTATCCTCTCTTCTGGAATCCCATCTTAACACTTTCTCTCCAAGGTAGAAATATTCTGCCTTGGTTCTTTTATCAAATATCTTCTTAAGCTTCTCCTACAACACTTGGGATCTTTGATATACTTCCTCTCTGGTCTGCTGCACATTGATGGTTTGGTTTATCCTCCTTTGAATATCATTAGGTTCAACCTGAGCTTCTTGAAGTAATTTCATTACAGGAACTCCTAAAGATGAAGGAAATACAGCCTCCATGCAATATACTAACTCATAAGGACTGGTCCCAATAGATTTTTTGGTGGTGAGTCTGTCTGCCCATAGTGCATTTGTAAGTTTCTTGTGCCAATTTTTCTTGTTTTCCTCCAATAATTTTTTAATAATATTAATGAGACTCTTGTTGGAGGACTCAGCCAGTCCATTTCCTTGAGGGTAATAGGTTGTGGAATGGGCTAAGGTGATATGGTATTTTTTACAGAAACTTATCATCTTCTTAGATTTAAAGGCAACATCATTATCAATTATGATTTTATCAAAGGGTTTGTCCTCAAGGTAAATCCACTTCACAGGACAAGAACTTGATCTATAGAGAGGTCGAGAACTAGCAAAGCTCTCTTGGCTCTCCTGTCTCCTAAGAATTCTCGGGATCAGATTAGGATTTTCAAACACAGGTGGTGGATTTGGATAAGGATTAGCCCTGGTGTAATGAATCCTCTCTGAAGCCATATTTCTAGGTGAATTTTTTTTTAGTTTGTTGTCTAAATGGAATTAACAATACAACTTCAACAATTTCTTTAAGAGGTTTTAGATATTAAATTTATATTTTCTTAAATATTTATTTGACTAGAGGAACTGATCAAGTGTTTGAAACCAGATGTTCAGTTCATAAACTAGACCAGAGATAGACTGAAGCTGCATTCATTTACTTATGCAATTGCAAAGCAAGAGCAGTTCAAAGGCTACCTATCTAACTTTCAGGCTATGTTTGTAGTTTATAAAGCAAACAATAGTAACAAGCAAATTATTTGGTTTCCCAGTGGAGTCGCCATTATGTTATCACTCAGATTTTACTTGAAGTTGTTGGGAAGAGGAAAGGAGTCTGAGGTAACCAGAAACCCACTTTTAGGTACATAATCTAGCGAATATATACCCAGAGAGGGCTCTCTCTTTATGTTTGAGCTTGGTTTTGAAAGATATTAGGCTATTTATGAAAATTTATGGATTTTGATTATGTTTGGGTGGTGGAATTGAATAGTAGAGGGGTATAACTGAGTATTTTATGCCATTGGGCTAACGGATTCAAAGAAGATGGCTTAACTAGATTTGGTTTCTTAACAAGGGAGGGTTTCACAGGGCAAGGTAGTCAAATAGGGAACAAATAAAGACTTAAAATGAATGGAATGGACTCAAAATGGGTGAAGGGAGATTAAGAATCCTTCAACCTATTCGAAAGAGAGAAATTGAATGAGTATTAATAAAGGGCATTTAAGAATTCTTTATGAAATAATCAAAATGAATAAAGTAGGAAACAGGAGCAATTAAGAATTCACTGTTCCTACTAGTTCAGAGGAAAACATTAAGAATAAAAACGATTGAAAACATATTGCACTCAGGCACTTTCTGACTTATTCTTTTTCGTTTATCATTCAGATATGAAACATAGATGGTATAATAAACAAGAAAAACTTTAAAAAATAAGGTATAGAAGACTTATTGATCTAGTGTCTGACGCAAGAATCCTATGAAAAGTCCTTTGCATCAATTCTTTATCTAGCTAGCCATACAAAATTTGTCCAACAACACTTTATTCCAAAATAATCAGTATTACAACAAAGTCTAAGAATCCACCCCCCTAAATACTCTAATTGAGGGAGTATTTATATAAAAAATTACAAAACATATCTCCTAACAGAGTGAGATATATTTTAGGATGACTCATGAATAAGCTACAAGAAAATAGAGACAGATAGTCTCGTAGATAGGAGAAGAAGTAAACCGATGTTGTGTTGTTCCTATTTTTGTGAGTGTGCTGGAGGTAGGCCCTATGATTTGGATTGCTGCTGTCTTCTTTGGTAACTTTGTGCTGGCTACCCTGTTTTTACTAATACTCTTTACCTGTACTGATACACTTTAACCTGTTTTGATCTCTGTTTATCCTTTTTACCCTTACTTACTGTAGTAAATAACCAAAATTCATCCAAGGATATTTTTACAACATGTCCAACATATCTTCCCACCATTGTGCTTTTGGTATTATGGTTCTTTGAAGCTTTCTCAGGGTCTCATCAGTTTCTATGTATCTGAAAAGGGTAGGCTGAATTGGAAACAAGTGCTTTATCTCATTTTCGACATAGAACAAGTTTTCTAGACTGTCATAAAGAACTCTACCTATAGGCAATGCTTTTTCTACTGATGAACTTGTTGATGGACCTACCTAGTTGTCTACATACTGATTCAATTTCTCAACATAGTCTTGATGACTCATTAGTTTATCATGAATAAGTAAAGGACTTGGCAGACCTTTACTCTGCAAAATATCAAATCTTTTCACAAAAGTATTGATTTCTTCCTGCATATCATGGCACCTTCTTTCTAAATTTTGCATCAGAGTTATTTTAGTAAAAACCTTTTTTACTTCCAAAATTGTTCGTGTTCTATCTTGAATGCCCAGCTCTTCAAGCTGATATTTATTCTTGGTATTTAAAAACTATATGAGCTTGTTGGCTTCTTCAGGCATATTTCCTAATTCTGCCCTTACATTTTGAACTTCTTCTAGAACTAGTTTAACTAAATCATTTTGCTCATAAATTATTTGGATTGGTGGCCAAAAATTATTTCTTGATTGAGTGATGTTAGCCCAAAGAATTCCCTTGATTTCTTTCAAAGGTTTCTCAAATGTGAGATCCTTTCCTAATTCTTTCACCAAATTTTCTAACCTTTTGATCCCTCCTGTCTTTTCTGCAACATTTATCTTTGAGAGATCATACTTTTGTTCCAAGGTAGTAAATTGTTCCTTTACCTTTTGGAGATCTGTAACTTGGAGCTTCAATTCCTCCATTGATTTTATTAGTTCTTATGTGCTCAAATTGGAATTTTTACCCTGTACTAGTTCTACTGTGGCTGCTGGCATGTTTGATGCTAGTGTTGTCCCAAGTGTAGAAGGGACTGCTGTTGAGACTACTGGTATTACATCGGGAGGCTGAGAGGTTGACTCTCCCTACTTGTCCTTAAATGATTTTTCAAGTTCTTGCTCAGTCTCATCAAGTCGTTCATTAATTTTTAAGAGAAAATCCATCAGCTCTTCTTCAGATTTTTTCTTTATGACCTCAGCAGTCTGTGGATGCCTTGAAGGTGGCAGCTTTAGTTGTTTCCTTAAGGCAACAATATCATCATATTTCTTTTTTATTAAGGCTTCTGTAGCCTTAATATCTTTTGGATCATGACCCAATCCAATAATTATTTCTTCTAAAGACTTTATTCTGTTATCTTTGGCCTGGGAGGAAGCTTTTTCCAGATGTAGTTGGGCAGTTGTATTATCCAAGGAATTTTGCAACCTTTGGGCCATAATTGCCTTACCAATCAGTTTGAATAAATCATTTCTCTAGTTTGTTTATGCAATTCAATCTTATCCAAAGGATGAATATCCTTTACCATGACTTCAAAATTGGTTCTAAGGTAGTTTGTTGCTGTTTGAGGGTGTTGCACTTTAGGCTTAAAATGACTCATTATCATTTTACCTTCCTTGATATCATAGGCTGACATTAATCTCTGTTGATTTGTGGGGGCCATCTTCAAATATTGATTATAAACTTGAAGTCTCAATGGATCATTTCTGGCTTTTATGTCTATAAATGTCTTCTTGATATCCCAAGCGTCCTTCACTGGTGGTTTGAAGGATGATACCTCTACACTTTGTTGTCTTTCTAGCTCCTTTCTCTGTGATTTGGTAGATGTCCCACTGACTGGGAATGTTTGTTGGCTGTCTAATCCTTCTCTCCTCTGACTATCAGTGGTCTCTTCAACAAATTCTTCTTCTAAGAGAGGATTTAATCTTTGCCTTTTGGTACCAGGCTGTTCTGAAGGTTTATTGGCAGGGGTAGCTGTTTCATTGTCTCTCTTTTTACTTCTTTCCTCATTTAAGGGAGTTTGCAAGATTGGAGGTTCTGCCATATTGACCTGAGTGGGAGAGGTCTGCATTTGGGCCTGCTCCTTGGAAGTTTCGGGCTGCTCAGACATTGTGTATTGCTCTGTGACATGTGTACTGGTTTCTTTTTCCTTACCTTTAGATGTTGTTGTGGCTGGTGTGCTGGTTTCCTGTAAATGTTGCCGAGAGGTTCCAGCAGAGGAAGGACCAATCCCTAGTCTTCGTACCTGCCCAAAAGAATCCAGGTCAAGTATTTTCTCAAGATCTCTCATAACATTCTCAACATTGGCCTGTTCATTATCCTTTTCTACTAGGGTCCCTTCCATCCATTCATCCATGTTTACAAATTGTTCAATCTCTGGAATCCTATGGTGAATGTATGGTGACAATGTTCTTCATTCTTCTATCACATATAAAGTTGTTAGGGTCATATGGTACCCATCAAAAACTCTTTTTCAACTTAAGATAATCTTCCAGAATTCTTTCTACTTCATTCCCTGCATCCCTAGTATTACAAACAAAAGGGCCTAACTGACTCTTGATTCTAAGCTAAGCTTTATTCTTGGCATTATAAAAATGAGCTAGGTCTGAATTTATCATTTGCCTGAAATATTCCAAGGCAAAGAGCCTCATTGGAACATACTTTGGTAGCTTAAAAGGGCAGAGCTCACACCCATATATCCTGATTTCTGTATGGTTCTTGTATAGGTACCAATCACCTATCCTGTATTTCTTGGAGAGCTGGAGGATTTTCTTCATATCACTATTGATCCTAGGAGGGGAAACTCCTGTTAATAAGGTGGTTTCTGGGTGAACAAATAGGTCAATGAATTCATTGTATGAGTAAGGGGACTCAAAGGAACTATGGAAGATTGCAGACTAGAAAATTACAGACCTTGGATTTCCTCTGGTGTCAATTTTCATGACAGGGAAGGGGAAATTCTCTGACTAGGGGATGGTATATAAAAGTTGAGTATTTGAAAACTCTTTCATCTTCTAGTCTCATGAACTGGTCATGAATCTTGTCAGCAATGTAAAAGGCAAAGTCATATTTGACAGCAGGGGGTTGTCTAGGAGTAAAAATTGACAACAACACTAGGGATATTTCATCAACGTATTCACTAGTGTTGAATCCCATTACTAAAGATATCATACTCACTATAAGTCTGCCCATATCTGTGAAAAAGGTATCTCCATAAGGAGGGGGGCCTTTGGGTTGATGTTCTTGTAGCATGAAAGTTTGACAGAGGCGATTCAGTTCTTCTTGGGATAATTTTGTGGATTTTTCAAGTAAATCTTCCATGGAAAGAGGAGTCAGGGCTTGACCGGGATGAAATTGTAACATTTCATTGATGGATTGAGCAGTTATTGGAAAAAGAATGGTTTGACTTGGGGACATAACTGCTCGTTGATTAGGGTCATAATTGGCCTGGAAATGATAAATTATTTCAGGAAAGACATGAATTGAGGGTAGAAAATACATAGGAAGATTGGATTCCCACAGTCCAAAAATATCAGAGCCATTCAGGTAATTATCTCTGCATTGGAAAAATATTTTCAGGGGATTTTCGCTAAAGGTGAGTTCTTTTATTTAGAAGTCCCTATCCGCTAGAGGCAGATAGTCTAAATCTTTGTGGGGAGAATTCAAGGGTGAAACTGTTAAAGCTACAGGGGTTTCCATTTCTGGTTCTTGTGGATTCAGAAAGGAATTTGGTTTTTCAATGAAAATGAGCAAAATTCAGAAGTCTGGGAACTTATGTAGTAAAACAAAGACTAAATTATACTGTATTTTAGTCTTTTTCTGTGGAATTAGAGTGTAAAACCAAGACTTGCAAGGTTTCGGCAGAAATTGGATAAATACCTATGAATGGTGCGAAAACAGGTGCAGGAAATGGTTGACAGGTTCTGGACTGGTTCGGCTGCAAATTTCTTAGCAAGGTGGTGGTTAGAAATCGTCGATAGTTGACTTCAACGTTCTTTGCATGGGAACACTGGTCACAGTATAGAATGATAAAAATGATGTTTTGTTTGTTTTATTAACAAAGTCAAGGTTGGCAGGGATTTTTTTTCATTTGGGCGGATGACATGTGCGGGAAACGACGTTTTGTCGTGTGCAGAGAGCGGTAAGCGGTATGATATCGCACTGCTTTAGGGACGGGCGGTATTTAGCTGTGAGCCAACGATTCCATAGATTTTGTGATGCGTGGCAAGGTACTGTTCACAAAACTGCTCCGCGATCGCATGTTATCGTTCGGTCGTGAAGGGCCATGTGAAATGCACGACGACCATTGGATGTGGGGTGCTTAATCGAACGACTATCGGGGAGGCGTGGTGATGGGAGTTTAATGAAGGCGGGCCCAACATAATTAAAAATTATTTAATCATATCGGGAGCAACGCGATAGGTCGGGAGAGTTATTAATTAACCGTGGGGGTTAATTAATCCCTTTTTAATGTGGTGGGGGTTCGAGCTCTTAATTAGTTACATATTAACTAATTAATCCCAATTAATGTTGTATTATGGTTATATTTTAACCAGGGGCGGGAAATATAAAATTTGGGGATTTATAATAATACGGGAATGGGTAGATTTTATAGGGGAAATAAATAATATAAGTTAAAAGTTAATATGTCAAAATGAATGAAAAAACGCTAAGTATTAAAACATTAAAATTGTGTATTTAACTTAGGCTTGAATGAAAAAGGGTTTTTATGTGATATTGTGCAATTTTCCTAAGAAAAATAGGATTTTACTTAGGAAAAGACTTATGGAAGTAAATGAATGACTTATGGATGGTTTTAAGTACTTAGGCTTTTAAATTATTGGGCCGAGGGTCCAGTCCCTCCAGAAGTCCGAGAAATGATCTGAGCCCCTTTAATTTTCAAATGCCTTAGTACTTAGGGGAAATTAGTGAAATTTTTAGCGAAGAATGAGAAGGGGAAGTAATCATTTGACCTTGTTTTTCTTGAAATTCCTTTAGTGTAATGTCTGCCTTGCACTTGTGATGAAAGTAAAGATTAACAAATTTAGAGTCATTATCCATCACATGTAATTCTGCAACATCATCTACCTAGCCTACCTACTTTAACATAGCATTTTTCTTCTTTATTAGGGTGCACTTAGACTGGAAAACCCTTATCACACTTTCTTTTCTTTTACATGTAGAAATATATCTAAGTCTAACCTTATTACATCCAAGGGCTCAAATTAAGATGTTGAGCTCCTTTTATTTACTCTACCTATCTACTTATTTGCCAAGGTTAAATAGTTTGGTCAGATTTTATTCTCTATCTCTAAAACATAAAATTCAAACATGAACTAGCCAAGTTTAAACTGTTTGACTTATTCACCAATTTGTGGCATAAGTTACAAGTTGCACACAATTTGTTTATTACACAAGAGCAAAGAGTAGTGGCATTTAGACTTGCACACTTTCCTTCGCCTTTCTTTTGGTGGGGTTCATTTTCTTTCACTTTTTTGGCCATTTTATTCTTTTCACCCTTTGATTTTTCTTTTAGTGTATACCCTCTTTACATTTTTTAATTTTTTTGATTTTTTTTGACAATATGGAAAATATTTTTAACAAGAGGAAAATTATGAACATATTACATAGACCATCAATTCAATCATGATATATGACACCTATTGGTTTAGGAGCATAACACTTATTGCCCATAGTTCGAAGAGCAGAGAACACTTTAGTCCTCCTCCAATTAATAGGTTCAGGGGATCTCTGTGGTGGAATGCCCCCCATGCGAAAAAGAGATATCGAGGCATAGAAGCGGGGGATGCATCCATAGTTGAGAGAAAACTTTAGTTTTCTTCCCATCAGGGGGTCTCCTCGATGGAATTCCTCCATGTAAAGAGACATCAAGGCATAGAGTAGAATGTGTATGTGTGCGGACAGATTTTTCCTTGCCTTCATTACATAAATCCTCTTGCCTTCTTTGTACATCAAAATTCTGAAATAGAGAGGCGTATATGCTCTTCATCATGTGATTCTTTCCCTTCTATTTTCCTTCTTCCATCTTCAAAATATCACCATTTGACAATGATGGCACATGCTGCACATAGATTGTGCCACAATCTCCATAGGTGAGATTCTTTGGAACTCCTTTCAAGAGTGAAAGAGTTTCTCTTCTTGGAGCAAGTGCTCCGTCTTCCTCTTCATGAGGTCCTAGATGTGCTCTTGTCATGACTGCGTTAGCCATCTCTTCCTCCTCTTCAATAGTTGAAAATGCCTCATCATCAACAAGAGACCTTAGATCTTGGTCTTCTTTTGAAGGAGGAATCTCCATGTCTTCCTCTTGAGAAGAAAACTCTTCATGTAATGGGGACTTGGGCTTTGGCAAGATATCATACAAGTTTTCATCCCCTTCAATGTTTTTCTGAAATGGAGCTGAGTTTATGGACCCTTCCAACCCATGCAAAATTTTTGTTTCATTTTGTTTGATAGGTTCCATAGAATATGTTTCATAAGATTTTTCATCAAACCTTTCCACTACTCTTCTAATGAACTTTGCATAAGTAGATGTATTTGCATTCTTTAAGGAAAAAGATTCAAACAACCACTAAGCATAAGCCTTACCCTCAAGATGTAGTGCTGCTACTCTGATGGCTTCCTTTTCTGAAACTTGATGTTGTTGGACATAGGTGCCTAGCTCCATCCCCCAAGCCCTAGATGGACATTTAGGTGATCCATCAAAAGTAGATAGAAAGAATCTACCCACACCATGCTGCTTGCTCCTTGTGATTCTTTCTTATTTGATTTTTCAAAACCCTTGGAATTTCAAGTGATCTTTGAACTCATTATATTGAGCTTCATACTCTTGCAAATAATCACCAAGAGTCTCCTTCTTTGGCACATCTCCTTTCTTCTTCTTCTTCTTCATGAAAAAGTGGCTGATAGAGCATTGTAAATCTGATGACGTGGCTGAATGATCACACACATAAGATGAGTAATTATAGATTTCCTCATGTATAGATCTTGCAGATCTTATTGAGGGACTTCTATGTCTTTCCCTCCTCATTTATTTGATGCCTTTGATTCTACCCTGCAGAGTTTGAAAGAGAATTTTTGAGAACCTCTTTCCTCCAGAAAATAAGGGTTTGATTTGAAATATTTTGAAGATATTCTCCTCCCCATGAGAAGACTCCATAATGGTTGAAGAACATAGGCTGAGCCAAGAATAAGGCTCTGATACCACTGTAATATCCCAAAATGGGAAAATCAGCAATAGTTGCACAGAAAACACATTTTTCAGAAATATAAGAATCAAAAGAAAAATGTAGCCCATGAATCCATTATATCTAACATTATATCAACCACATCTGAAAGGAAATCAGAAAAAAATGTCTTTTTCCTAGTTAAACAGACCTCCCATGCTCAAAACATCCCAAAAACACTAAAACCCCAAGACTGCAACACATAGAAATTACTGCATAAAGAGATAGCGTAGTTATTTGAGGGTTATACTCAGAAAATGGAGAGAAAAATCAGATATTCTATTATATTAATCAATGACGCATAAAAATAGAGATCTAGTCTCTTTTTACATAGATCCAAGATGACCCGGCAAGGGTTTCTTGACAAAAATGATATACAAGAAATAAATGCTGCAGATCTATGGCTTAATCACACTATATAGTTGAAGCCCTACATAAAAATTTCTGAACAAGCAATGAAATGGCTGTAGACTCTCCTACTATATTTCCGAGAAAAAGGCTGATCCTCTTCGTGGGAAACTAGCTCATAAAGTGGGGGCTTAACCCCTCCCACTGCAACACCTTAATAAATAACACAGTTTCTGGAAGGGGCTAAGTTTTTGCTGAAGGTAAATACCTAGCCTAACACCAGCTAGTGGAAAATGCATCTCAAAAATCTCCTCTTAGATTTATTAAACAAGATATCCAAGAAAGAGTAGGGAATTCCCGCATGAGAAAAGCCTTGCACTAAATAGTGCAACAAACTTAGCTAAACAACCAAAGAATGTAAGAAGTCTAAACAGACCACACACAAAATATAATCTTCAATCATGCCCCATATGGTTGCCATCCCCTCCATTATATAGTTGATGAGCTTCTTCACCAAGGGTCCCACCCCATTATGAGGTTGCTTCGATGGAAAGGCTCCTCCACCAAAATTACACTGTCTCCATTAGTTTTTCTCATCTATTTACATCGTTGTTTGATTTATTCAATCTTGATTGGATCAACCTTGACTGGATATTCATGCCTTGTCTCCTTTCACACTCAAGGTGTCTTCATTTTGACTAGCTGGATTGATCTTCATTCACATTGAGTTGTCTTTTATTTAGGATCCACTCCTCATATAATAATGTTGTTGACTTGGTCAAACATGACTTTTTCCACACATTTTAGACCCTGTTCACACATGTGGATGCTTGATCTGGTTATTACAAGATCCCTTTTCACATTATTAGGGATTTTATTCCTACTTAAGCAACTTATGAGCCTCCTTGCCCATTTATTCATCTAACTAGATTTTAAAAGAAAAATCAAGTTTCTAATAGGCACATGCTAGTAGAAGTGTATTACATTGTCAGTGGGAGTCGTGCTGTGTGACTTTGTCTATCACCCTTGGTCCTTCATCTTCGAAGAGTTTGTACATTGCCTCCCATGACGAACTACCAGATTCTTTGCTGCAGACAGTATTTGAAAATAATGAAGACATATCTGCGTCTTCTATGGAGGATGTTTGAGAAATTTCCTTACCTCTTTTGCTCATTTTTAACTTCATCAACCAATTAATTGATTTCCTGAGAGCGAAGAGAATTTAACATATAAGGATTCTTATAAGAGTAAATCAATCATTTACTTCTAATGCACGCGAGAATATGTCAATCTATCAATAATCTTGCATAATTCCTAATTTAATATTTCACATGGCCTCGCACGTAATATCTTTCAATAGTTTTAAAGCTGTTAAGATCTTAAATTCTGTTTGATATGACAAAAACTGTTTTCGCACCCTGAATTCATTTAATACATAAATCGCAATCATTCCTTATAATATTTCGCGATGCTTAACCTTTAAAGGCTGCGAAATGCAATCTGGGAAAATTGTAGATCGCAACTTTTATAGGATAGTGTTTGAGTATATAATATAAGTTGCGCACAATGTGAATTGCGAAAAACTTAAAGTGGACGCGATTGCAAAAGATTTTATATTTCCTAGTTTATTTTCTTGTCGGGTCCGCGGGTATCGCAACTTATATCATTTGTTTCTTAAAGCTTTATTGATTAAATAAAGTGCAATGCGAAAAAGGAAGAATAAAAATATGATTTTGATGTTTTTACTATGTTTTTAATTATTTCTTCGGAAAGGCTTTGAGCGCATTTCACAATTCGCATATCTTACGTTTTATAATTCTTTTTGGAATAAGATATGTAATATGTGATGTGCTTTTAAGGGAAGAACATAAAATTTTATTTTCTAAGTTTTTTTAATTTTAGGAAATTATAAAAATAATTTCCTATTTATTTCTAAAGGGAACCTATTTATAAAAAATAAATGGGGGGGTTGCTGTATAGCACAACAATTGGCGATTCACTTGGATGAACCAGATGTCTCTGATAAAATTTTTGAAAATTTGGAACCTTTTTGAAAATAAAATAGTTAAGGGAACAAAATTTCAAATAAATAATATATTTGCCAAACATCGAAAATTTATTTTATTCACTATTCATGAGAATTCTTCTATAAAGATATAAGTATGAAAATCTATATCAGTCCTTACTTAGTTAAAAAGGATAAAGTAAATAACCTTTGTAGATTAGCTTTATATAAATTTACTCTTTTTATCACAGATAGAGCCTTTGTTCCAATAGGAAATTTTAAGCTTTTGGCAGGGTTACCTTTTACCCAGCTATGATCCATCTTTCCATCCGGTATTTCTCATAATTTTCATAAGTAAATTATAATTTATCAAAACTTTATTTTATATATTTTTATCTGCTTAAAAGCCATTGTCTTGCTTGCTAACCAAATAACAACAATGCCATTCAAAAATAGTAATTAAACTGATCAAGTTGGATTTTGATGAGACCCCTTCTCTTTATGATATAATCTCAAGTCATTACACTGTTTTGGTAGATAGTATTAGTAATGTTAGTTTAACTATTTCTTTATGAACATGGTAAAAAAGCTCGTGATGAGACGTATAATATTTTAAGTTTTTTCTTCAAATCATCTCTTTTTATTTTCTTTTGAATTCCTTTTGAAAATTTATAAGGTTTTCCAGATGGGATGAATCATAGGTCATTTTAAGATACTGGATGATAATGTCGAGTTTTTAATTTCTTTTCTGCAAGAAGGTTTCTTACTATATTAAAGTTTATTTTCTGGACTTATAAAAGAATATTCACGCTATATAAAAATGAGAGTTCATCAAAACAAATAACTGTTTTATTGAAATTTCATTTTTTAGAAAGATAGAATCAATCTGTCTCTCTAAATATTTCGATTTTCCTTCCTTAACATTTCCATTTTTTTTATAAGAGAAAATAAAAATAAAAATAAAATTATCTGAGATTTGTTTTGAAAGGCCAACTATCAGTACTAAGCAAGCTTTTATTTTTGCAAGAAAAAACAAAATATTTTAATATACAAGGATAGGAGGGATTACCTCCTATGAGAAATATTTTTTCAAAATTTTCCCATTAACAGGCAAAGAATCCTTTTTTCCTAATAAATCCTGTAACAAAAATGTTGATGGGCCTATTTCTTCAATTATTTGAAATGGACCTAGCTAGAGTTTTTAAAACTTTGTGTGTTTACCGTTTTCCTCATGCACTTTGTCCCACTTCAATACCAAATCACCAATTTGAAAATTATTTGGACTGGCAGAAGTTGAATCAAATGAAGATTTTATTATTTGTTGATGATGGATATGAGGTTTTTTGGCTTTTTCTATTTCTTCTTCCAACTTAAGAATTTGATCTTGTCTAAGTTGAAGGGAGGAGGAAGGATTTTCATCAATAAACTGCACTAAAGAAAATGATGGTATCATTACGTTTGTGGGTAGAATTGATTCTTTCCCATAAACTAACACAAATGGAGAAGTACCTATTGAAGCTTTGTGGGTGAATCTATCTGCCCAAAGAGAAAATAATAGTGCTTTGTGCCAATTTTTATGATTTTGTTCTATACTTCGTTTGATGATTCTGATAAGGTTTTTATTTGTAGATTTAGCTAATCCATTACCTTGCGGGTAATATTTAGCTAACTATTTTAATTTAAAACCTATTTTAAAAGCAAATTCTATCATGGAATTTCCATAAAAGTAAGATGCATTATCAAATATCAAATCTGATGGGAGACCAAACCTGGTGATTATGAACTGATCAATAAAATTTGTAATACTTTGTGTATTAACCACCTTTAATGGGATAGCTTCTACCCATTTTGTGAAGTAATCAGTTGCAGTTAGAATATACCTGTGTTGTTTTGAAGAGTTAGGAGTTGTTTCACCTATAATATCTAACCCCCATTGTTCAAATGGTTGTTGGATATTTACTGGCTGTAATGGAAATGCTACTTTCCTTTCTCTTCCTGCTGTAGTTTGACATAATTTACATTTTCTCGCATATTCATGTGCATATTTAAATAGATTTGGCCAATAATAACCAGCATGCAGTATTTTATGAGCTGTGGTGTTTCCTCCGAAATGACCTCCAGCTGGTCCATCATGCAATCCCTCGGATAGTTGTATTTCATTTGATTGATTTTCTTCTGTTGGTAAATGAGAGGCTTCGGTTAGCATCCTGCAAAGACCTTTTCCTTTAACAATTTTAGCCGAATGTATCTCTACATCATATTCTTGAAGTGCGGTAACCCAATTTGCTCTCTTCTCTCCTACTTCCTGTTGAGCTAATAATTGCCTTACTGCTGAGTAAGGTACTATTATTTTAGTATGTGATTTTAGGAGAAAAGGTATGAAATGCTTCAAAGCTTTAAACATAACATAAGCTTGTTTTTCCACAGCTAAATAATTTAACTCAGCACCTTGAAGGTTAGAACTAAAAAACGCAATCGGTGCTTCAATGTTTTGATCATTTAACTGTGTCAAAACTGTTGCATATGATGTATCAGAAGAAAGTGTATATAATACAAATGTTTTAAGAAAATCAAGAGTTGTTAAGGAGGGAGCTTCAATGATGGCTTTTTTGATCAACTCAAAATAATTTCTCTCTTCTTTTCCCCATTTAAAAATTGATTTTTTCTTGATCATTGATTGTAGGGGTAAGATGATTTGGGAAAAATCTGGAACAAACCTTTTTACAAAATTAATTTGTTCTAAAAATGATTGCATCATTTTTTTATTGTGTGGTAGAGGAATATTTTCAATTTCTTGAATCCTATCAGGATCAATATGGATTCCTTGTTTAGAAACAATGAACCCCAATAATTTACCTTCTGATAAGGCGAAATAACATTTTTTAGGATTCAAGGAAATACCGTATTTTCTACATCTTTCGAAAATATTTTTTAGGTGATTAATGTGATTATTTCTATGCTTAGAGTAAACATTAATGTCATCTAAGTATATAAAAACTAAGCTATTGATTAGTCCTTTGAAATCTATATCCATACCACGTTGAAATTTAGCAGCAGCATTAATCAGTCCAAAAGGCATTTTTTGATATGCGTATGTTCCCCACTTTTTTCTAAATGTTGTTTTTAATCTATCATTAGGATATACCATGATATGATTGTAACCTGAAAATCTGTCGAGAAAAGACATCAATTCAGATCCTACAACTGATTGTAATATCTGTTCCATGGTGGGTAAGGGAAAATTATCTTTGTAACAGGCTTTATTTAAATTTCTAAAGTCTATGCAAATCCTAATGTCTCCATTCTTTTTCCTAACTAGAACCATGTTTGACACCCATTTCAAATGTCTAACAGGAAAAATGACTTTGGCTTTGAGCATTTTATTTAATTTGACTTTATAAATTTGGATCAACTTTTCTAAGTTTCTGTTGAACAAGCTTATCATCTGAGATCATAGGTATGGTATGCTGAATTATGGAAGTATCTTATGTCTTAAGATTTGAATAATCCCATGCAAAGATATCTTTATATGTTTTCAAAAATTTAATGAATGACATCCTTTCTTCAGGTTTTAAACCAAGACCTAAGTTGATGTTTTGAGGTTTTTCTGGTGTACCAAGATTAATCAATTCAAACTTTAAAGTAGAACTTTGAGTTTTTGAATTGGTTACCTTCTTAAACCTATCTTTCAAATCATAGAGATCTTCCATTTTGACTACAGATTTGGGAATTGAATTAGTATTTGGTTTATCTTCAATTTGTAAATTATGTTCATGTTCATCTATGATTTGACCTTCATAAGCTTTGTCTGATGTAAGAAAGTCTACTATATCTGCATCATTATTAAATACTCTCCAATTTGTTACATTGTCAGGAATGGAAGGCCTAGAAATTAACTCAATTGAAAATCTATCTGGGCTAAATTCTTCAGCTGGTATGAGTCTAGATGCCACATTAGCAAGTAAATCAACACTTGCATTTTGTAATCTAGGAACTATAGAGATATTGAATGCAGTAAAATGGGAAGTAAGATTCTGAGCTAAGGTTTGATAATGTTTTAAATGTCCCGAAATACAATGAATCATATTTCTGACTTGTCTAACAATTATTTCAGAATCTCCATATACTTGCAAATATTTAACATTCAATTCTATAGCTTTATACAGACCTTGTACCAATGCTTCGTATTCGGAAATATTATTTGTACATTGGAACTCGAGTCTACAAGCTAGCATTGTTTTCTCTTCTTGTGGGTCGATTAAAATGCAACCTGCTCCTGCACCATCCTCTGATTTTGAACCATCAAAGTATAGAGTCCAAAATAAAGATTGTTTTGGAATTTGATTACTAATATTAACACATCTAGAAGCGTCTATTTGAGAAATAACAATGTTTATTGGAAAAGGTGAAACCTGAGCATTGAATGATCCAAGAAACGATTCAGCTGAATAATTTCCTATGATATTATTGGTAAAGGCTACATGTTCATTTGCTTCTTCTAGTTCAGTGATTGTATGTTTCATGAATTTTTCACATTCACTTCTGATTTGATTTGGTTTTCCATTGTATGGTAACCACATGTGTGACCAATCGGTAGCAAAATATCCATGTAACTTTTTAGGCCAATCCCTGCTTAGAATAAGACCATAAAATTTAGGGATGTCTGTGACCAAAATATCAATTACTTGCAGTACCTTTGGATTGGAAGATAACCTAATAGATACTGACAACATTTCTCCAATAACATCAACTCTTGTTCTATCCAATTGAACTATATTTACAGCTGAATTTTGAGGAGTGATATTCAATTTTGTACATATCATTCTTGGCATAATGTTTGAAGAAGCTACTGAATCAATAAGACAATTATGAACATTTTTGTTGAAAATATCATAAGTCAAAAGTAAAGGAGGAGTGTGAGAAATAGATCTATCACCAATTAAAAAAAGATCATTGGGATTGACTTTGTTTGCAGACAACGGAGGTTTTCCCATATCTTTAGAAGCTTGTGCTATAACTGGTGGTTGTATAGGTTCTACGGGGATTACCTTGAGTTCTCTAAGAAAAATTTTCTGCTGTTGTTTAAGTTTGGTCATTTCATGTAATGAAATATTTTCTTTAGTCTTTTTCATATCTTCAACTATATTATATTCCACTGTATCTAAAACTATCAAAGTTTTAGAAGTTGTATTAGGATCTGGTGGAATAGAATCTATCTGAACAGTTTTAGATTTTCTAACTGTTGTTTTCTCATTGGTGGGGAGAGATTTTTGTTTCTGATTTGATACAGTTGAATAAGAAGAATATTTATTTCTTGTAGACATAGGCATAGCTTCACTTTATTCCTCTGTGGGAGGAATGAAATCCCATAAACCATTTAATTCAACTTCTTCCTCAATTTCTACCTCTTGTTCAGATGGTGAGGGAGCTTCAGTATCTTGATCGGATTCAGCATTAGAAATTACATTTGGAGGTTGAGATGTTGAAGAAGGGTTTTTCTTAAATGGGCGAAATGATTTTTTAGGGGTTCAGGTTTCAACAACTTGTTTCTTTATTTCAATCATATCATTTGACATAGTCTTTAATACTTTTTGAAGACCTTCAAGATCAAATGGATATTTCGACACCTTCTTTTTTGAATCTTGACTAAATGTCACTTTCTTGAATTTCTTGTCTTCTATCTCTGAACGTTTTTCTAATGCTAAGATTCTTTTCTCTATGGCAAGAGCTTCTTTCATTTTCTCTAGAAGGGTATCTTTACCAGCTCTATCTACAAAAATAGCTATATTAGAAGGAAAAGAAGATATATAACACTCTATTTGTACATCAACAGGAGGTTTGGAAGCAGTTGTAATTTTGCTTAATAACTTGTTAAATCTGGAGTTGAAATCTTTGATCTTTTCCCCTTAATTTTTTTTAATATTGGAAAGAGCATTGATTAGGGATGCAACAGTTCTATCATCTCCAAATTTTACAAGAAAAACTTTCTTAAAAGTTTCCCAATTGGCAATAGATCCTGCTGGAAGTGAAAAATACTAGGATCCTGCAGATCATTGTAAAGTATAAGGCAACAATCTAACTACAATGTCTTCATGAGCAACTCCATTTAGATTCATGGCTAACATAAAATTATTGATATGTTATTCGGCAGGAAGACCATCATTTGGATTATATTTAGGTAACCATTTTTCTAGATGATTCGGAAGAGGATTTGGATTGGCTATTAAGACAGCACCAAGATTCATCCAAGGTCAATTAGCCATAATTGGATTTGAAGTTTGTGAAGATATATAAGTAGATCCAGAAGTAGGAGGAATGAATGAAGAACTCACAACTGGAACAATACTACTTGCAATAGCACTGATTGTTTGAGTAGAGGAAATGGAAGATTGAGAAGATGCAGATTGAGTAAGAGGACATGAAGAAGTAACTGAAGGGAAATTTGATATGACTTCACTTGTATCTAACTTAGATCTAGATATAGAATTATTTTTGTGAAATGAATCAATTGGAAATTAAAAAGGTGGAATTCTAAGTTTCTCACTTTTAGATCTAGTTAATATACTAGTTTTTCTAAATAGAAAAGTAACACTTTCCTCAGAAGCTTCTGGGTTAATCGGCTTTTTAGCAGAAATAGATATTCCTTCTAATTTCTGAATTAAGGACTGAACTTCGGGAGACTCGGGAGTGAATTATGAAGCAAATGACTGTCGAGATACTTCAGGATATGATGGAAAGGCTTCTACTATTTCCAATTTCGGAGCTGGTGATTTAGAATGTGATCGGGAAGTTGTAGAATGATTTTGGGGAGATCGACTCTTATGAGGGCTTCTAGTTTGAGTTTTAGACTTATATGTCACTCATAGTTTCCCTCCTTCTAGCGCCAAAAATGTTGAGGCCTCAAAAATTTGTGGCAACAAAAAAGGGGGATAACCACCTAGTCCGGACCTTAAGACACTTCGTTTTCTATTTGGGATAGTGGCTCCGACTGGATATAATGGGACCAGTTTCCCAGAGTTGGGTTTTTTCTTTGATTATTAAGTTTCTCTCAAAGGATTTTCATAAAGAATTACTAAAAACTAAAACAAATTTATTCTAAAATGCAAAAATTTGAATTTAATTCTAATTTAATCTAACCTGAGATAATATTAATTTGATGCGATCTAAAATTATATCTATTCAATCTTTGATGATGAAGATCATCACATATTTAATAGAATTATTACTTTGTAAGATGATTCTCTTGAAAAAATAGTTAATCAAAAGAAAATGAGAAATATATCACATATATCTGATGATCATATATGAAACAAACCAATTTCTATCTTTATATCGTACAATAGTGCAACTGATATTTCAGACAAAAACAATTGATTTCATATATAATTCATGAAAGCTGGATTCATCACTAATATTCAAAAACAAAATTAGCATACATGATAATAGTACCATATGTGTACTTCTCTATTCATCTAATCAGTGATAATATGCCATATTCAACTCTTCTATCAATAAGTCTTTCAAAGGATACAAAAGTGCATCAATAGTGATCAACAAAATGATATGTAACTGAAAAGGCCGTGTTCCATTACTTTATCAAGGCATTCACAAACTTACTTACAAATAAGAATTCTTTGTAAATGTTCTCAATAAAATTCCAGATCCTTCTCTAAATGCATGAGAAGGGTTTAAATACTAAAATAACTACAAAATAAAATTAAATTATTACAAAAATGTAGAGGAGGTTTCAAACAACCTTTCTCTAAAACTTAACTTAAACAATAATCTAGGAAATTTGAACTAACAATCCTGATTTTGTGAATTATGCCCTTCTTTCTGAGTGTGATCACGAAGTTGACAAATATATAGAATTGCTTTAAGTTGAGCTGGCTGTGATATCCGTGATCGAATATGTCCCTTGAAAATAGCATTTGAGATTACTAACTGAGATCTTTTTGCTGAATCGGTAAGAGACTGAAGGTTTTGATGTTGATGGTAAGGTTTGATAAAAAAATTCCAGTAATTTTCTTGATCAAACTTATTAAATTTTTTTATCATTTCCTCTTCTGTATCTTCTCTCTGTCTCCATTTTATTTCTACTTCCTTTGTTCCTGAAAACACATCAGACGTGTTTTCTTTAAGAAGTTATGTTTTAAACAAATGATCACATATAGACTGAATAATATCATTTGATTTCTTGGACGTCCTAGTTGCTGCTTTCTCTACTTGATTAATTTGTGCTCTCCATTCTGCGAATAAAAATTCTTTGTGAAGCTTATCTATTTGTGGTAGATTAGCTTGTTTTCCTATATCTGAATTTTGCCACTAAATGTGTTCATCGATTTTCTTTTCAAGTCTTTCACATTCCAGTTTCTGAATTGCTATTTGTTGAATCATTATCTTATTGGAATTATAATAAGAATCAATCATGGAAGCTTGGTGGAAAAACATTTCTTGTTCTTTATTTAACATAGTGTTTACATCAAGTGCTTCTTTGATGAATTGTTCAACAATATTCTAACCTCAGTAGCTTTATCAACAATAGCGGTGGCATATGCCCCTGCATATTGTGATAACTTGGTTAGATGTTCAATGGGATCATATGAGGAATCCTTCCAAAGTACATCAACTGATTCATCTATTGGTTTTGGAGTTGTCTCATCAATCCTTCTTCTTTTATTCCTTTTAACCACAACTTTGTAGCTAGGACTATAGAAAATGTCTAATGACGGAATATCTTCGATCTGCAGAAATATCTGATCTGTAGGGTAGGCCAGTATGATTTCTTTGTCATGCACTGCTGGAACTCTTTGTGGCGGATTGACAGTCTCAACTATTTTCTGTGAAGGTTCTGGTGTTTGAAAACTTGATGTTTGATTAGTATTGGGATTTTCTTTGGTAGTCTTTATTGCTTCAGAAAAATCTTCCCATTAATTCATCAGATATTTTACTTGAGATGAATTGGATTGATCTAACATGCTATGAGTATGTTGAACTGTTTCCAAATTTGATTTTGTTCCACTGTTCTTTTTTTTCTCCAGCACTTCTATCTCTTGAAGAATTTGGTCAATTTATGAATTTTCTTTCTTAGATTCGGATTCCTCAGATTGATCTGAATTATCAGACTGCTGCTGTGATTGACCTGATTCATTTTCAGATATATCTTTCATTTCATCATCTAGACTAACACTTGGAGTTTGTTTTTCATCTTCAATAGTTAACAAATTAAAATGAACCTTTTATAGTCTCTTTTTTCTATATGCTTGAAAAGATTCAGCATCTTCTTGACTTAATTGACTAGAAACGTATTTGGGAATATCAGAGAAATTTTCCATGCCTTGGAAGAAATCATCAAATTCATCTTCTTCCTTTACAAAAGCTTCATTTTTAGCTCTGCGATGTAATTTTTAATCACATCATTGGGATCATATAATCTTCCTGGCATAAATGCCAATTTCAACAACTGAATCTTGGGAACCTCTTTGTATGTATGGCCAATATTAGCCAGAGAAAAGGTGCCACACTGTAGAGAGAAAGTAGGCCAAATACCCTTTTTACCATCCTTTAACTACTTTGTGACACCGTTGACAAGCTGATATGCTATTTCTTTTGCAAGTAATTTATCTAGAACATAATAAGGTAAAACATGGGGAGAAGCATGACTCCCAAATACTCTAGTATATGTGAAATTTTCTTCAGCAAACCATCTTGCTACGGGAAGAATATCTACATTAGCTTCTTCAGAAACCCTAGGAGACTTTTTGTTGAAAATCATCAGATGCATGGGTAATATGACTCCGTAGAATATTTTATAAAAGTGTAAGTGGAACTCGGAATCCCAGAGTTCTCTATGGTAAATATGAACCGGGGTAGGGTCTTTGGTGGTCCATTTCCAACCCATGGTAGGAAAATTAGAAGTAAAACAAATGGCGTCCATGACATAAGCAGACATATAAAACGGAGATATTTCTCTGAGCAAAACACTTCTTTTATTCCTATATTCAATGATATGCTTGGCTAGGTAATTTGATAGAATGTCTTCCCAATTTAGGATAGATGAATTGATGATTGCGTCAATTAGGGGAACCCAATCTCTTGAAAATCTAGTACTATCAGGCTTGGAAAATAATCTACACAACATACCAGCAGCATAACAATAAGGATTAGGAATTTGTGAAATTGGGTACGTACCAGACTTATCTTTCTTCAATTTCCCTTCATTGTCCTTCCATTCATGGAAAAATTTGATAATATCTGGATGCTTTTCTTTGAAATTCTGCACATACTTATTGTCGTATTTCTGCTACGGGTTTGGTAGATGATAAATTTCTACTAAATCCTCTGCTTTGAAAGAACCCATAATCTCTCCTCTCGAATTCTTGAAAATTCTATCTTCAATGTTTAAGTGCTCAATTCCCCACTTAACAATTTCTGTATAAGGAAGAATCTTTGGTCTTGCCGATATCCTGTGAATGTCCGAGCATGCAACGTCAAAAAGGGTTGCATCAGAGGTAGAATTAGTGCATGTAGCAGAAATTTTTTCTATCACCCTTGGTCCTTCATCTTCGAAGAGTTTGTACATTGCCTCCCATGCCGAACTGCCACAGCCTTTGTTACAGACAATGCCTAAAAATAATGATGAAATATCTGCGTCTTTTGTGGATGATGTTTCAAAGATTTTCTTGCCTCTTTTGCTCATTTTGAACTTCTTCAAAAAATTAATTGATTTCCTGAGAACGAAGAAAATTTAACATATAAGGAGTCTTATAAGAGTAAATCAATCATTTACTTCTAATGCACGCGAGAAGATGTCAATCTATCAATCATCTTTCATAATTCCTAATTTAATATTTCACATGGCCTCACACGTAAGATCTATCAATTGTTTTAAAGCTGTTAAGATCTTAAATTCTATTTGATATGACACAAACTGTTTTCACACGATGAATTCATTTAATACGCAAAGCGTAATCATTCCTTATAATATTTTGCAATGCTTAACCTTTAAAGGCTGCGAAATGCGATTTGCGCAAATCGCAGATCGCAAGTTTTATAGGATAGTGTTTGAGTATATATTATAAGTTGCACGCAATGTGATTTGGGAAAATCTTAAAGTGAATGCGATCGCGAAATATTTCATATTTCCTAGTTTATTTTCTTATCGGGTCCGCGGGTATCGCAAGTTATATCATTTGTCTCTTAAAGCTTTATTGATTAAATAAAGTGCGATGCAGAAAAGGAAGAATAAAACGATGATTTTGATGTTTTTACAAGGTTTTTAAATATTTCTTCGGAAAGGCTTTGAGCGCATTTCACAATTTGCATATCTTACATTTTATAATTTTGTTTGAAATAAGATATGTAATATGGGATGCGCATTTAAGGGAAGAACATAAAATTTTATTTTCTAAGTTTTTTTTATTTTATGAAATTATAAAAATAATTTCGTATTTATTTCTAAAGGGTCCCTATTTATAAAAAATAAATGGGGGGTTGTTGTATAGCACAATAGGTCAATAAGCCTGTCTTGGGAGGGAAGATTTGTAGATGACCGTTTATATTTCATGAATATGATTTTGAAATTATTGTTAAGCCTGGTAGATTGAATGTTGGACCTGATCACCTATCACACATTGAGAGTGGGGAGGAACCAACTAGTCTGGAGGAGGGACTACCTGATGTGCAACTCTTTGCTATTAAAGTGGTTGATGAAGACTTTACAGATATAATTCACTTTTTGACTACTGGAAGTGCACCTGCTGAATACTTGGTGCAGCAAAAGAAGGAGTTGGTTTCACACGCAACTGATTTTACATTGATTGCTGGTCAACTGTACAAGTTGGGAGTGGATGAAGTGTTAAGAAGGTATGTTTTGGAATATGAAAGATAGGAAATCTTGGTCGAAGCTCATACGGGAGTGGCAAGAGGCCACTATGAAGGGAAAGCTACTGCACAGAAGGTGTTGTGTGTTGGGTTATGGTGGCCCACACTGCAAAGTGATGCACATGCATATTTACAAGCTTCTGATGCATCCCAATGAATAGGGAATCCCTCACACAGAGATGAAATGCCATTGTAGCCACAGATGGCCCTGCAGGATTTTGACAAATGGGCCATAGACTTTATTGGACTTATCAATCCTCTTGGGAAGAAGACTGGTGCATGCTACATCATCACTGCCATAGATTATGTCACCAGATGGGCAGAAGCTAAGCTATTCAAAGATTGTACTGCAGACACTGATGCACATTTTATTTTTGAAAATATCTTGACTAGATTTGGGTGCCCAAAGATATTGGTGAGTGATAGGGGTATGCACTTTGTTAATGAAACCATTGAATCTCTGATAGAGTAATTTCAAATACATCACTAGAAGAGTACTTCCTATCACCCTCAGGCCAATGGTGCAACGGAAGCCTTCATAAAAATCCTAGAGAATGCGCTCACAAATATAGGTAATGAAAATCAAAATTATTGGGACATGCACATCCCTTCGATGTTATGGGCTTATAAGACCACATGCAAGAATTTGACTGGTAAAACACCTTTCAGGATGGTTTATGGCCAAGAAGAAATCATGCCAATGGAATATATTGTCCCAAGCCTTTGCATCACAACATTCACTAATATGGTTGAACCAGACATCATGGAGGAATGTATAACAAAGTTGGTTTCCTTAGAAGAGGATCGACTTATTGCTAACTTTCATCAGCAAGTGCAAAAGGCACGCGAAAATTCCTAACATGATAGGCACATCCAAAAGAAGCCATTAAAAGAGGAATATTTGGTGTTGTTGTATGGCAGTAATTTTTCTCTCCACCCAGGGAAGTTCAGAAAGCATTGGTTAGGGCCATACATTGTGAAAGAGATCACTAATGGAGGTGTGGTGCAATTGGCCACATTGTGCGGCGAAAGTCTTCCTAGGTACATCAACGGAAGACGATTGAAGCTATATAGGGATAAACCTGTGCCTACCAAATGACTATATGGCCAGAGAATTGGAATCCAATTTTCTGCACACTACGCAGAGGACCTACGCAGGCAAGTGCAACATGAGCACAGAGGTTTTGCGCAACGGGAAAAACTAGCCGTTGGAACAGTAAATCTGGGTGAACAAGCGAATTTACCATTGATTGGAGTAGGTTTTACGGATTTAATGAGGATATCTTATGGGATTTTTGACCATTTTTACAGTGATAAGGTGCCATTAATGAAGTTTGGACCATTTTTACCATGGATCGCCTATAATAGGAGGGGTGCGGGGCATATTCTGTTCCTTTGCTATTTGAGTGCATTGCACATCATAATTATCTCTGAGAATTTTATGTCTAGTCATGATACCCCCACATCTAATGTGAGTAACCTAGAGTTCATTTTCAAACCCAGAATGATGACCACTAACCGCGAGAGTGCGCCATCTCAGGAGCACTCTGTTCCGCTCACAGCATCTACCGAGCCTGGCTCCGACGATGTGCATGAAGTTGTTCCCGAATTACATGAATTCATGTCTATTCTGCTTAAATTAAAAGGCAAGATGACCAAGGGTTCATCCTCAAAGTCACGAAGGTCGCCTAGACAGATCACATCACCGCGCTAGGCGACGAAGTATAGGTTTCCTATAGGTGACCCAACCAAGATACCCATGAGCACAACTGAGGAGGTTGTGCTCTTCGTTGAGCCCATCTCATGGCTCCCGAAATATGTAAGGCTGCAGAGGCCCTATGTGAAATTGTCATTCACTTCCATTACATTTCACTTATATTTCCATATTACCACCTTCACTCCACCTCCATTTCATTACATTTACCTTAGCATTTTATTTATTTATTTATTTATTTTATTTTTTTTTGTACAGTGGGATCGACAACTGGGGAAGCCTCGCGACTCACGTTACACGGGGTCGATTCTGACCGCTACCACTATACGCACTGGGAACATGCACCCGCCCGTCTCCACACGCTCCGCTTTAGTACGGGGGATTTGAACTCGTGACCTCCTGTACGAGCTCACCTTACAAATGAACTTCACCGCATTTCGATTACCAACTCGCCTACCCCCGTGGGGCTTACATTTACCTTACCATTACCACTATTGAGTTACATTTATTTTTTTCCAAACTTTATTAATTCTTAGCATTTTTAAATGAATTTGTGGTTAGAAATTAGAAAATAATGTGCATATGCTTATACCTAAGAAGTGAGATGAGATTGTTGCCATGTGTAGGTCAAAAGGAAACATATAAAAGACCTTTATGTGGCCTAGCAAAACCACATTCGAATTTGAGTGGATAAGATCATGGGATCATGAGGATATTTGTCTCATTTCCTATTTTGTATTGAAACTCTAAAAAGACAAGTGTCTCATAATTTCCTATTTTGATTGTAACTCTATAGATATAGGGAGAGATTCATGGACTCTCGTTAATGAGATAACTTCCCATATTTTTGTATAAATAGGGGAAGGTTTCTCCTATCATAGGAGGTAAAAAATTAGGAGAAGAAGAGAAAGGATTATAGAATGTTTTGTAGCAAGGCTTGAGATGGAATGGGATGTAGAGTTGTGAGTTTATCAATAAATAATTGCATTCATCAAATGCTGGTTTGATTGTACTTCTAACAAGCTAGGAGTCGACCAACTTAGGAGCGGAGGGCCCCTACTTCTAAAGGAGGTTTTTAATGTTTTCTAGTTAGATTTGCTTCAATTCTGTTTAGTATTTTTCTGTTCAGGTTTAATTTGCAGTTTTAAATAGTTTCGATGCAACTATGTAGATTTTCCTTCCGAAACATTTTCAAGGAGATAGGTAACTCTGTCTTCATGATTGGAATAAAAGTTGAAGTGTTGAGAAACATGGTTGCTTAGTTCCCTGCTTTCATCTTTCAAAAATAGTTATCAATTTTTGTGTCTAACTAAGCATTTATGAAGTCCATTTTTCCTATTTACCAAATCTTATATTGAATGGTTGAATGTGTTATAACTGCAGTGATTGAATAGATTTCATTTCTTGTTATTTTCTTGCTAAGAATTAAGGGTGTAATTGATTTATCTGAAAGCCATACCAAGGGGTCACAAGCTTCAGAATTGGATGAGACTTGAGAATTTAATTATTCACTTAATTGGTTGTAGATAGAAGATCCTCATTTCATTGCAACAAAAAAATCTTCTTAAAGGTCATCCTGACAGAGACTAATTTGAATATACTTTGCAAGGATGATTAAATGATTAGATTCAATGCAGTGTTTGAGTTATTGTAATTCTTTAGTTTAGACAGATGCAATGATTGCTTAGATACATTACCTCAAGGGGATCGCTCTCCACATATTGGGTAGATGGAGTAGTTAAAGGATATTAGATAAATGTCAATTTCAATCTCTGTTTTTTTAGATTTAAGAAACTAAAGTGCAAACAGTTGATTTCATCTCCTAGGGCTTTGACCTAATCATTGAATGTTGAAACAACCTAAAGTACAATAGTTGACACATTTCCTTGCTTTCATTTTTTCTTCAAATCTCAATTGAGTCGTAGATCTATGGATTAGGTTTAATCACTAAATGAAGTACTTGCTTTACTTTCTTGTTCAGAACTAGGTCTTAGAACTAATCCATAAACTTTGGTTTCTCTTATAGAAAATTAACTTAGTTTCATAATACTTCCTTTTCTTCCTTTTTAATTAGATTCATTTTCACTTTTCTAAACTAGCCTAGGGTAGCACACTAAGGATAAAAAAGACAAACCCCCAAAAAAAATAAAAATACAAACACAATGAAGTAAGAAGTAGGTTTATTAAGCACATATAGTGCACCACACTTCATCAGTTTACTAGCCCTGGTCGATAATTTATGTTAGCAATTTAGGACACTAAATTGACTAAACATTTTGGCGCCGTTGCGAGGGAAGTGTAATTAAGAGACCTTATTTCTTACATCTAAAAAAAATTAATAATTCCTTGAGTATGCTCTCCTCATGCACTTTATGTGATATAGAGGATCAGAAAAAGAGAATTTTTATGTTAATATATATATATATATATATATATATTGGCTCATCGAAATAAGACCCACGCATATGCGTGAGGCCAGCCTTTGGCTTGGCCTTACGCATATATGTAGGGCCTTCAATCCACACAAAGACCTATGCACTGCAATAAATAAATAAATAAAAACCTTCTCTTTTCCAAATTCGTTTTTCCTCAAGTAACAGTTATTAGAAATCATTTAAAAAAAAATAGCAGACAATGAAGGTATATCACATGAAGAAACTGTTGATGAGGAGAAGATTGCAAATTTCTGATCTGAAGAGAAGATTACAAATTCAATTGCAGGGATAGATAATGAAAATGTATCACATGAAGAAATTCCTGATGGAGAGAAGATTGCAGACTACTGATGAAGAGACAATTGCAGATTCCATTGCAGGTAATTGAAATAAGGGAGAGAGATCTAAACTTCTCTATGAGATACAAGCCCTTACACATCAAAAGCTACAAATAAAAAATCAAACCACATCAATTTTATTGCAAAAGTAATTGCCAGAAAACAAAATGCGTAATTGTTAAAAACACCCGATTTTAAAACGCATTTTCTGAGCAAGTCGTGGCGAATTAGAAAAAATTAAAACATGGGGTTTTTCAGGAATGGGGTGAATTAGGTAATATTATAAGAAATTTCTAAAATTCACAACCATTTTGGATAAATTCAAGGTTCTTTGGAGCACTAATTTGCAGTCTGTGTGAGAGAAAAACATTTTTTTTTAATGCAAACAGTCACAGTTTTATAAAATTCGATTTTGAGAAATAATCAAGGATCTGATTTCCTTATATGAAGGAGAATGTGGCAGACTTGATCTATGGTGGCACATGATGAGTGACAAATGGATTATTTGAGGCAAAGGCATTATCACATGTGCATCAAATGCAAGTTGTATAAATTGAGAAGGATTCTCCCTCCATCTCCTTCATAGTTAGGAACTTGACTTTAGAAATTTGAAGCTTTTTATTTTTATCTTGCATGAAAGAGGTATTGGCATGACTTTGTTTCAAAAAGATTCATAAAGACGATTATTTCATCTGTGCCTTATTTCATTTAAAAAAAAAAAAATCTTTATTAATAATTTCTTTTTAATAAAGAAATTTTTTAAAATACAATCACTCCAATATATGTATATAAATAAAATTAATAATAATAAATTAATATTAATATATATATATATATATATATATATATATATATATATTTCTTAATAATGGTTTGTATGATTATTGGAAGATTATTTAGATTATTTCTGAACAAATCGAATTACTATTTTTTATATGTATTTTTCTATGAAGTTTTAACTTGCAGGACACATGAAATCTTTGTGATACTAATTATTTTACTGAGCATAGTGCATGAAGTCATCTGACAACATGGAGTTGATTTATTTTTCATGGTTATTCTTAAAAAATGGATTGTTATAGATATCATGAATTGGACTAGATATAACACTTTTTATTTTCCTTAATCTGTTTCATTTGAAATTCAAATTTTTAATGAATACGGATTCATATTCTTTATGTCAGCTTTTTGTAGGTTGGGATGATCGAATGATCATTGAACGAAACTAATTGTGCACGATTGGTTTTCAAATGAATGATTTCATGAGAAACATAAGAACAAGTCCATGTTCATATCCATTAAGACCATTACTTTTCCTCCCATTTTGAATTGTAAATCCAACCAAGAAATTCAAAGCAAACCACCATTATGTTCCCAGCAAGAGTTAGTTGTTCATTTTCCTTCATTCACATACACTTTCCATTAATTTTTGTCTAATCCACAAATAAAAGCAAGAAGCTCACCTACATGCTTATTTCCCATTGTCATTTTCCATCTTTCATCGTCCATTTCCATTTTTCTTTTCCTACGATTTTCATTCTATCAAATAAACCTTGATCCACTGCAAAAAAAATCATCCATACTCCAAAAATTATTCTTTCATGCTCGCGTTAGATGATGGAGGATTCCTTAAGGCCTTCCTTCTAACAATTCTTGGCTTATTGACATCAACACATTATCTAGGTCCAAGACTAGAGTCCTTAACAGTACCTTGAGGCTTGTATGTATTAATGACAGGTTCTCTCACTGACAATCATGGGAATACATCAATGTCCCTTGATCTTCAGATCTTGCAAGTAGCTCGACATCAACCCATCTATTCGCACTTCGCAAGATGTACTTAGGTACCTCAGCACTCATTGACATTAATGGTGAGTTTGTCTCGCATTTGTTAACGACATTCATCAATGGTCGGTAATCCAATGACTTCTCTTAATGCTCGACATCAACACATTTATTTTCATGACTAGAATTGTACCATTGGATTTTGTAACAATTGAAGACTACATCATTTCAGCAGTTTGCAACAGGAATCAATTTGTATCAGCAGCAATAAAAATCCCAATCTTGTCATCAGCACAAAGGGAACAAAGAAGCAGATCAAATTCATTTGTTTACATAGTTCAACAACATCAACAACCACGACACATGCATCTCATCCATTTTCAAAGGGTAAGTTAAGGTACATCATTTTCTAACTTTTTACCATAGAATTCCTTGAAAAGCTAGAATGATAATTTTTGAAAAAAACATTTCTCTTCCTCATTTCATAAAATTTCCAAAACCATCAGTTAGGGGGAGAGGGGGGGGGGGCAATACATTCATATTCATACTTTTCCACGTTCATATCACATTCAAAAACCCACATACTTCCAAAAGATATTAACTATTACATTATTATTATGAGCATATGATGGCTTTTCAAAAGTACTCAAAAGATGATTGGATACAAACACAATCATGGTTGTCACACAAGAACCAACCATGATGCAATCCAATAAAGATATTCTTTGCAATAAAAATCAAATTATCATTATGCAAAGATTAAAGGTCAAAATTGAATGCAACAACAAAATATGATTGTAACATAAGAACCAACCATGTTGCAATTCAAGTAAAACACTTTGCAGAAGTATGAAGTTATCAAATGATATCACGCAAAGTTAAGTCAAAGCTCAAGGATAAAAAATAATTAATGTAATAGATTGCATGAGGACATGCAATAGCTTCAGTTGGGGGGTATGTTGGACCTTGAAATTGTCATTCACTTCCATTACATTTTCACTTATATTTCCATATTACCACCTTCACTCCACCTCCATTTCATTACATTTACCTTACCATTACCACTATTGGGTTACATTTATGTTTTTCCAAACTTTATTAATTCTTAACATTTTTAAGTGAATTTGTGGTTAAAAATTAGAAAATAATGTGCATATGCTTATACCTAACAAGTGGGATGAGATTGTTGCTATGTGTAGGTCAAAAGGAAGCTTCTAAAAGACCTTTATGTGGCCTACCAAAACCAAATTCGAATTTGAGTGGAGAAGATCATGGGATCATGAGGATATGTTTCTCGTTTCCTTTTTGTATTGAAACTCGAAGAAGATATGTGTCTCATTTCCTATTTTGTATTGAAACTCTAAAAATACATGTGTCTTATCATTTCCTATTTTGATTGTAACTCTAGAGATAGAGGGAGAGATTCATGGACTCTCATTAATGAGATAAATTCTCATATTTTTGTATAAATAAGGGAAGATTTCTCCTATCATGGGAGGTAAAAAAAAATAGGAGAAGAAGAGAAAGGATTATAGAATTTTTTGTAACAAGGCTTGAGATGGAATGGGATGTAGAGTTGTGAGTTTATCAATAAAGAAGTTCAATCATCAAATGTTGGTTTGATTGTACTTCTGATAAGCTAGGAGTCGACCAACTTAGGAGTAGAGGACCCCTGCTTCTAAAGGAGGTTTTTAATGTTTTCTAGTTAGATTTGTTTCAATTCTATTTAGTATTTTTCTGTTCATGCTTAATTTCTAGTTTTCAATAGTTTATATGCAACTGTGTAGATTTGCCTTCCGAAATGTTTTCAAGGAGATAGGTAACTCTGTCTTCAGGATTGGAATAAAAGTTGAAGTGTTGAGAAACATGGTTGCTTAGTTCCCTGCTTTCATCTTACAAAAATAGTTGTCAATTGTTGTGTCTAACTAAGCATTTATGAAGTCCATTTTTCCTATTTACCATATCTTATATTGAATGGTTGAATGTCTTATAAGTGCAATGATTGAATAGATTTCATTTCTTGTTATTTTCTTGCTAAGAATTAAGGGTGTAATTTATTTATCAGAAATCCATACCAAGGGGTCACAAGCTTCAGAATTGGATGAGACTTGATAAGTTAATTATTCACTTAATTGGTTGTAGATAGAAGATCCTCATTTCATTACAACAAAAAGAACTTCTTAAAGGCCATCCTGACAGAGACTAATTTGAATATACTTTGCAAGGATGATTAAATGATTAGATTCAATGCAGTGTTTGAGTTATTGTAATTCTTTAGTTTAGACAAATGCAATGATTTCTTAGATACATTACCTCAAGGGGGTCACTCTCCACATATTGGGTCGATGGAGTAATTAAAGCATCTTAGATAAATTTCAATTGCATTCTTTGTTTTTTTTTAATTTTAGATTTTAGCAACTAAAGTGCAAACAGTTGATTTCATCTCATAGGTCTTTGACCTAATCATTGAATGTTGAAACAACCTAAAGTACAATAGTTGACACATTTCCCTGCTTTCATTTTTTCTTCAAATCTCAATTGAGTCATAGATCCATGGATTAGGTTTAATCACTAAATGAAGTACTTGTTTTACCTTCTTGTTCAGAACTAGGTCTTAGAACTAATCCATAAACTTTGGTTTCTCTTATAGAAACTTAACTTAGTTTCATAATACTTCTTTTTCTTCCTTTTTAATTAGATTCATTTTCACTTTTCTAAACTAGCCTAGGGTAGCACACTAAGGATCAAAAAGACAAACCCCCAAAAACAATAAAAACACAAACACAACGAAGTAAGAATTAGGTTTCTTAAGCACATATAATGCACCACACTTCATCAGTTTACCATCCCTGGTCGATAATTTATGTTAGCAATTTAGGACACTAAATTGACTAAACACCTCCCTTGACAATAATCAGTTTACCCCCATGTCGGTTGCAAGGCAGAGTTTTCTCCTCCCATGAAACGGGTCAGAATTGGTTCCAGAGGGATTACATGAATTCTTGTCTGGTCTTTAGCCCTCTTCTTGTTTTTCTTTCAGGGTTTCTCCCTTTAGTGAAATTCTGTTATGAACATTTTCGCTTGCTAGAATTTGGGTTATTGTAACTATAATTAAACATGTAATTTTCAATTCCAAGTTCAGGAGTGAAGTTTTGTAATGGAAAATTCCAACTGTTTAAATGAAAGTTTTCTGTGCTATGGAATTACCATATCGTTGTCTTCTGGTTTGATTGAGATTTAAGAATTGAGTTAAACCTTTGATACATTTGATATTACATGTTTCGTGTTAACTTAAAGTAACGGTTTTATTGTTTGTAACCGTTCATTGTATTTTACCTTTCAATTAGGGACCGAGCCTCAACCCTCTCTTTGGGTCTGGCTCTAAACCCTCAGCCTGTACATTTTAACTCTACTGAATGGAGATTGGGAAATTTTCGCAAGTTGATTGTTCAACATATTTCTTTGGGTTTTTAATATATATATGGACCTTCTTACGAATGATTTGTTGTCTCTATGGTTTTATACTCGATTGCTATATTTTTGTTAATCCATTATAATTAATTTCCATGGCTACATGTAACAACATACAGTGATATAGTCCAGAATCGGTTCTCATTTTTTCTACTATAATCCTTTCGTAATGATGGTTTTCTCGATAATGATAGCTACAGTTATTTTTTTTTCCATTTATAAGAATAACTAAACCCTATTATTTCTTTTATCTCTGCGTCAAGAATTTCAGTATAGCATTATTTCCTTTCTATGATATAGACTTGGTAAAGATTCTAGCTTTACTCTTTTTTCCATGATATAGTCACAGTAATGTTTCTAGAAATGCCTTCTTTTTCTATGAAATAAACACAGTATTGATTTCTAGCATTACTTTTCTTTCTATGATGTAAACACAGTGATTATACCTACGTCATTTTTCTTCCTATGATAAAGCCTCTATAATGGTTCTAGCATTATTTTTCTATTGCGTAGGTGAATCTACCTTTCATTTCTTGTACTTCAAAGATAATTGCAAATCTAGTACACCTTCTTGTACTTTTATGTACGACATCCATCCAGCAAATTTAACAGTACTAGACAGTAACTATAAATACAGAAAATACCTTTTTCAGATGCTTTGCCTGATAGTAATTGTTGGTCCACCCAACATTTGAGCGAGGCTATGACGTCCTCTACTTCCCCCTTGCTCCGCACCAGGGCCGAGGTATTTTCCTGAGACAGGAAATCAGATCTCAGGATTTAAAATCTGTCTTACTTCTTCCAGGGTAAATACTGAGTTCCACTAGTTCACATACCATCTCTGGACAACTCAGATGCTTAACCCTCTCCACTATCTGCACAAAACCCCTTTTCCCTCTTAGGATTTTTCCTTAAATCCTATTGGAAAGGTAACTGCCGGAACTGTCTCAACCTCATTTCCTAGGTTCTTGGAATATTTTACCAAACAGTTACTTTTCTTTTAACTCAAGCAAAATTTATCATTAAATTAATCTCTTAAATAAAAGTTGTGAATTAAAATGTCAATAAGGAATGTCTCATTCGTTATCCCTTATGAATGTATCTTAACAACTTGTTTAACAATCAAGTAAAGTTAAAAACAGGAGGTTACACTAAACATCCTCACAAGCTTTTAATAATAAAATTAAAATCTTGTTGGTTTGCACCTTACGAGTTTTCACAGTATATCGGTGTTCAATGATGTGATTGATTATTATGTCAGATTGATAATGTTGATTCCTTTCTTGTTGTGATGCTCATATTGTTAAGTATGTGATTAATTAATCTGGTTAATGGAGTCATAAAATGGATGCAATGTTACATCATACATTTATGTTAATATACTACAATAGTGGTTGTTAATGGTTATGTAACTTACTATCCCTCTACTAAAGTTACACTATGAACTAATGAGCATTCTATCTAGTGATTAGTGAGGAATTTTAAATAGTGATTTGGATAGTTACTGGTGGATAATTTGTATAAAAATTTTCTAACTCCCTGCATTTCCATGTGAGGTTATTTATGTATGTTACAGATACTCAAGACAACTACTCTAACTTGAAGGAATCATTCAAACTCAAGTGATAAAACTCTTGGTTGATAGACATGTCTAAGTAAAAAATATTAATTCAACATAAATAAACCTTATTCTTGAGTAAAGATTTACATAAAGTTTCAACATGTATAAGCTTGAATACCTAAAAGAAAATTATTAAAAATATTATTATTTTTTTCTATATAGAGTTTCATAAGGATTCCATAAGTTCTCATCTACACTATTTATATATTTTTGGAATCTAAGCTTCTGTGATCCATCATATAAATTTTTAAAATTCTTTCAGTAATAATCACAAGCAATGGAACATGGTCGATGCATTTCGAACCAACCAGTGTGGTTCATCATCAGGACTATGTGAGAGATTAGATTCGAATATTAAATTTAAATAGATGTAAAAATGGCTCAACTAGTTGTTAGGATAACGACTAGTTTGACTTAGAATATTTATTTATTTATTTTTATTATTATTATTATTATTATTTATTTATAAAATGTTTAATATATTTATTCAAATAATTAATTAATTAATTAATTAATTTAAAAGTTAGTTATTTAACCCATAGTGTATATATCTCTTATTTAATTTAATTGATTTAATTATTTAATAATTAATTAATAGAAATGGCTAGTTGAGTCATTTCTACATCTATTTAAACTTAATGTCTGGATCTGATCTCTCACATAGTCCTGATGATGAATCACACTGGTTGGTTCGAAACGCGTCGACCATGTTCCATTGCTTGTGATTATTACCGAAATAATTTTACAAATTTAATTATATATTGTTTAAAATTAAAATAGGAAAAATCGTATATAAAAATGTATTACATTTTGTATTGATTAACCCTAATAATTTATTTGTATAATATTTTTGTTTTTGGGTTTATGTTTTTGTATTTTTTTCAAGCTTTTAATTTTTTTTATATAATGTTATAGTTAATATAAAAAATGTTAATAAAATAATTTAATTTTAACTAATTTAATTAAAAAAATAAAAATGTATATAGGAACATTATTGCATTTTATGGGCTTGGAGTATGTCTTAAAATTGTTTTTGTTTGGGTAAGAGCTCGACGTAAACCTTGCTCTTTTATGGACCACGAAGAATGTGGCTTGGTTTTCCTTGAATAATTGTGATGAGTCAGCCTGCATTATGGGATAACAACCAGAAATGGTTGTACTCAATGTTGGTTTGACAACTAAGTTATAATAGGGTTCTTTGAATAAAAATGATGAATGAGTCTGCATTAGCTGATAATCGCCAGAAATGAATGTACTCATTGTTGATTTGACAAAAAAATTATAATATAGATTTTCCCACCATATAATAAAAAAAAAAAAAAAAAAAAAAAACTACTGCATTTTATAAATTATAAAATATCAAATAAATATATATATATATAATAAAGATAATGAATCTAAATCTTATAAGTAAACTTGATATGTCAAAATATGTAGACACTAGATTTTATGAATGTAAATATCTGATTCTATGGGATTATTCTGACTGATTTATACGGTTGAGATTTACTTGCGGTAGGGATGCTTTATCCACTTACATTAATTATAAAAGAAATAACACTCTCTACTTGAGCACATCTTTAAGGCAGTGCGTGACATATTTTTATATATATCAAGGATTTTACCAGCAAAAGTTTCTCAACACTTTGAGCACTTATGCATTCTTGAAAATAATAGGTGATATACATTTCAGGATTTTATCATTTCTATGCTCTCAAGTATAATAAGAAATGCACGATAGCAAGTATATCACGTATATAATACTCTCAAACTTGATATAATAACAAGTATATCACGTATATAATACTCTCAAACTTGATATAATAACAAGTATATCACGTATATAATACTCTCAAACTTGATCTTGTGGGGGAACGAGAAAACATAAAACAAAAATTATAATAAATTAATCCAAAATAATAAAAAATTACCTTTCACAATAGTAGTTAGGGTTGTGAGGCCCAAGGAAAATGAGAAATGTCGAGTATCCCTCCCACTTTTCACAATTTCTATAGATTTTTATATATTAGCAATTGCCCCAACACATGCAAAAATAAAGGAGACGAGACGACTTACATATATAGTGTTTCTATAAATTTCTCTTGGTACATGGCAGGTAGTCCTTTATTTACCTTCACTTATACGGTTCCAACACAACATATCTTTTCGTTATTGTGAATTTTTAGTAATTTTTTGAAAGATATTTAGTTATTTCTCTTGAAGCTGGACAACCAAATCTTCAATTTTTTCTCAGGATATAGATTCCAAACTATCAGATAAGCCCTCTAATTGATGTTCTTAACCTCCTGGTTATGATATTTTACTTTCTTCCACTCATATTGAATCATTTCCTTTATAAATGACTTCAAAATGTTATTTTTTTTTATTGGGGGGTTATCCATTCTAGGCATCCTCCTAGAAATTTTTTGTACATCATAGTTATGTTAGATTATTTGTTTATCTATTGTTAAATTTCCTTTAAGGATTTTTTTCTGAATGGTAGATGCTTTATGGAAAAGTTGATTTTCTTGTGATTCCCAAGGTCTTTTGCATTTAGGTCCTTCCTCCATAGCATTTTCGGTTCTTGGAATAGCCTCTAATATAACTTTACTTTCATAGATTTATTCACCTTCTTTACCTTCCACTCCTTACATAGTTGGGTAGCAACTTTTCTTTGAGAGATAAGTGCCCATTTAATTTATTTTTCTGTCCTTTTTCAAAGAAAATGTTTCAATATGCTATCAATCTATGTAGGGGTAGCTGGAGGTGCCAAAAGGATTGAGCTTTGATATAATGGGATTGTTGGTAGTGCCAACTGAATAAGGGTAGTTATCTTGTTTACTGTTACAAATATGTTAGTGCAAGAATTGAGTCTGCTTCTAATTGATCTAATGATTGGAGCCCAGTCCCCAATATGGTGTCTTGAAGCAAAAAAGGGAAGTCTATGCATTTAGTATGAAAGTTGAAATCCCAAGATTTCTCCTATTCTTCTTTGAAGCTCATGGCTAACATTTAGGAAGTACAACTGAGATTTTTTAAACTAACATTTTCGCATGTCGCTTCTTCAAAAGTTTTGAGAATTATCACAAACCTTTTGGCTTCTCTGATACTAGTCTCTTGAGTCTCCAACTAATAGTGTATCATTCCCAAATTGGGGACGGGAAGATATACTTAGGCATTTAATCCAACTCAAGTCTTTTGCCTTAGTTGAAGCTCTGCCATGGGCCTATGCTATGGTTATGAATAGAAAGGAGGAAATAGGGCACCCTTGTTATTGACCTCTAGAGATTTGAATAAGTTGGATGGACCACGATTGATCGAGACATTTAATTGATGCAATGAAAATCATTTTGTAACCCAACTTACCCAGTTATGGTTAAAACCTAGTTTTAGTAGAACCTGCTTATCAAGAAATTTGATTATACTTATCATAGGCTTTGGCCAAGTCCATTTTAAGAAACATATCCCAATTTTTCTTGAGTTTAATATATAGTGATGGATTCTTAGACAAGGATTATGTGTTATTATTGATTTGTCCCCCCACCACAAACCCTCCTTGTCATTTTGAACTTGGAAATTTGAGAAGAGGATTCAACCTCAAGGTGATGGTTTTGGAAATCATTTTATAAATAACAAAATATTTCACATAAAGAAATTGGCCTGAAGAAGTCAAAGGATAGAGCCGCCTTCTTCTTTGTAATTAGAGTGGTGAAAGTGGACTTTAGATTTTGTATGATTTCCTAGACTCTTCTACTGCTTCGAAAATATTAGTTTGATTTTTATGTGCCACATTATATTAAAATATGACAACAAATGTAAATAATGTAAAATTGGGCAAATTTACTTATTACCTATTAGTTGGTTGTATAATGAAATGAAGTTAGAATAAAAAAATAGACCAGGTTAAATTGGATGGCCCGACAAGCTTGTGAGATGTGGAGAATCATTGTTGGTTAATAGAGTTTCCAATCCCTTGCCCCGTGGAGGTTTTCTTGACACCCTATCAAGGTTTTACCACATAAATTCCTTTGTTTATCTTTGGTGTCTTTTACATTCAGTTTTCATTCGGTTTATTTTTCTTCTTGTATTTAATGCTTTCCTAGTATAATAAGTGGTATCGGAACCTGAAAGATAGAGAGATCTGCCAAATAGATTTGTTGTAATCCTGCAAGTTGCAAGCCGCCGAATATCAAGTGTTTGTCTTCAGAGTAATCAATAACATGGAAAGGAGAACCAAAGTTTGTTGCTGGAGTTGAGTTTGCAGAGTGAGCCGAAGCCGCCAAAATAGAAAGCCTGTTGGAAAAGGCGTTGTTTCACAGGCTACCGCCAAAAGAAATAAAAAAAAAGAAAATTGTATGTCCGATGTAGAGATAGCCAACGCCATCGAGGGAGAAAAGGCAAGGCTGAGGTGTGTTGTGAACCCTGCTTGAGCGCTTCTAAAACTGTCTGCTCAATGCAGAGATAGCTAATGCCATTTTTTTTAAGAAAAAAAAAATTTTATTGTCCATTTAAAAGCCCGTTGTTCGCTGTCAATTCTTCGTTGAGAAAAGGAGGATGAATAAGAAGATTGCTACCACTGCCAGAGAGGAAGGGCATGAGACTTTGTCGCCTTGCATTTTTTACCACCGTCAGAGAGGAGGGGGCGCTGGAGATTGCTCCCTGAATAAGAAGAGTGTGTCCAAATCGGATACAATTTTTATTGAGAATATTTTTTTTTAAAAGGTAGACAGATATTGAGTTGTTTTTTTTTTTGAGAAAACAGAATTATTTTAAGAGGCTATTGAAGAAGAAGAAAAAATTGTTTTATTTGAGAAGGAATTGAAAAAGAAGTAGGAATTGAAAAAAGAAATTGTCGAGTGGAAGAGGATGGTTGTTTTTTTGAAATTTTTATTTCTCAAAATTCTGAGTAGAAGGGTTTGAACATAAAGATTTGAGTAGGGTTTGAATTTTTTTTTTTAATTCTGGAAATTCAAAACAAGAAGAAAATTAGATTCTGGAAATTTAAAACAAGGAATTATGAAGATTGGTAACCAGAAATAAAGCCTAGCTCAAAAAGGGGGAAACAGAAAAATCTGTTTGAAACCTTAGTTGGAAATTTAAGAGAGAAGGGAAAATCAGGAATCAAGAGTAGAAATATTAGTAGGAAGAAATGGCCAAAATGATGAATGCAAAGTTCGAGGTGGATAAGTTCGTCGGGAAGAACAATTTTGCATTGTGGAAATTGAAGGTTATGGATTTGTTGGTGCAACAAGGGTTGCACAAAGCATTAGACGGGGTAAATAAAAAACCTACAAGCATGACAGATTCGCACTGGGAGGACTTGGATGCCCGAGCCCTCAGTACCATTAAGTTATGTTTGGCAGTTGAAGTTCTCTTTAATATTGTTGGAGAGAGTACAACTGAAGGGTTGTGGGAAAAACTGGAAACCTTATATATGACTAAATCATTGACAAATAGAATTTATTTAAAAAGAAAATTGTATATTCTTCGGATGAAGGAGGGTACAAAATTTGCAGAACATTTAAATGTTTTTAATAAGCTTATTTGCTAGTTGTCAGATATGGAAGTTAAAATGCAGGAAGAAGACAAGGCAATAACCTTCTTGTGTTCTCTGCACGAGTCATTGGACCACTTTGTAACTTCAATCTGTTTGAGCACTGTTGATTATTTGAAATTTGAATATGTTGTGGGTGCTCTCTTATCTGAAGAAGTGTGAAAGAAATCTAGTATTGAGACATCTGTACCAGAAGCCATGGTAGCCAGAGTTCGGTCAAAGGAAAGAGGGGAGAAAGCAAGGGGTTCTTCCAGATCAAATTCAAAGGGCGACAAGAAGTGTAAATCCAAGTGTTGGTACTGCAACAAACATGGACACCTCAAGAAAGATTGTTAGAAATGGAAGGAGTCGGAAAACCATAAAAAGGAAGCAAATTAGGTTGATTCGGGTATAGTTGATGAAGTTTTAACTGTTGAAGCTCTCCCTGTTTGTAATGTCTCTCAAGATGCTGAAAATTGGCTATTAGACTCTGGTGCTTCTCATCATATGAGTCTACACCGAAGTTGGTTTACTTCATATGAAATTGTAAATGGAATTTGTGTATTCATGGGAAATAATGCATATTTTTAGACTGTTGGGATTGGTAATGTAAAAATTAAAATGTATGATGATACAGTTAAAACATTATCTAATGTTAGGCATGTACCTGAACTAAAGAAAAACTTGATTTCCTTGGGAGTTTTGGATTCGAATGGGTATAAATTTACAGGTTAGAATGGAATGTTGAAAGTCGCAAAAGGAGCCTTGGTTGTTATGAAGGCTGAAAAGGTCAGAAATCTGTACAGACTCAAAGGAAGCACTCAAGTTAGTGAAGCAGCGATCGTATCAGAAAAAGCAGAAGAAGTTTCTTGTCTATGGCATCAGCAGTTGGGTCACATGAGCAAGAAAGGTCTTCAGGTACTAATAAACCGCAAGTTGCTTCCTGATTTTAAATCCTTGAAGTTGGATTTTTGTAGATATTGCGTGTTTGGGGAACAATTTAAACAAAGGTTCAAGACTGGAAATCACAATAGTAAACAGATTTTAGACTACATTCATTCTGATCTGTGGGGACCATCTCCTACTATGTCTTATGGAGGTGCATTATATTTCTTAACATTTATTGATGATTTCTGTCAGAAAGTTTGGGTCTATATGTTTAAAAATAAAGATGGTGTATTTAATGTTTTTAAACAATTTAAAACAATGGTGGAAAAGAAAACAGGCAAGTCAAATAAATGTTTAAGAACTGAAAATGGCGGTGAATTTACTTCTTCATAATTTGAACAATTTTGTATGGATGAAGGGATTGTTAGACATAAAACTGTTGTTTATACTCCTCAGCAGAATAGCGTTGTTGAACGAATGAATCAGACTCTTATGGAAAGAGCCAGAAGCATGATCAGCAATGCTAACCTGCAAAATGAGTTGTGGGTAGAAGCAGTATCTACTGCTTGTTATTTAGTTAACGGATCACCTTCGGTTGCAATAAACTATAAAATTCTTGAAGAAGTTTGGTCGAGTCAATCTTGTGATTATTCGCATTTGAAGATTTTTGGTTGTGATGCCTATGCTCTTATTCCTAGAAATCAGCGTTCAAAGTTAGATCCAAAATTGAAATGTTGTGTCTTTGTGGGGTATGATTATGCAATGAAAGGATACAGGTTGTGGGATCCTTCTTCACGGAAGATAGTCATTAGTAGAGATGTAACAGTTGATGAACCTTCTCTTCTAAAATCAGATGTTGGAAAAGTTGAACAGGAACAGGTATCGCCAAATCAACAAATTCAATTGGAGACTAAAATTTTTCTAGAAAGTTGAAAGGAAGGAGAAACTTCTGATGAAAAAGGTGAAGAAGCAAAGGAAACTAGAGAAATTCCAGAACCAATTCAGCAACCAGTCACTCTAAGAAGTTCTACAAGGGAAATAAAAACACCTTAAAGGTATGAAGATTCTGCTTCATCTTTTGCGTTGATTACTGAAGATGGGGAACCTTCTTGTTATCAGGAAGCAGTAGATGATGCAAATAGCGAGATATGGAAAAAGGCTATGGAAGAATAAATGGATTCCTTAGCCAAGAAAAATACCTGGGATCTTTTAGAACTTCCTGAAGGGAGAAATGTTGTTGGGTGCAAATGGGTCTTCAAGTTGAAAAGAAAATTTGATGGAAGTATCGAGAGGTATAATGCGAGACTGGTTGCAAAAGGGTATTCTCAGGTTGAGGGTATTGATTTTCAAGAGATTTTTTCACTAGTAGTTAAACTTGTTTCTATTCGTACCTTGTTAGCACTAACTGCTTTACTTGACCTTGAGTTAGAATAGTTAGATGTTAAAACAGCCTTTCTTCATGGTGATTTGGATGAAGAAATATATATGGATCAGCCATAAGGTTTTTTACAAGGTCGCAACAGAAGATTAGTTTGCAAGCTCAAGAAATCATTGTATGGCCTGAGGCAGTCGCCCAAGAAATGGTACAAGAAGTTTGATTCCTTCATGGTGAGCTAGAATTTTATCAGAAGTGAGTATGATCATTGTGTATACTTCAAAAGTTTTAATTGCATATTCATTATCTTGGTGTTGTATGTTGGCGATATGCTTATTGCAAGCAAAATCATGGAATAAATCAACAGGTTAAAGGCTCAGCTCTCTAGGACGTTTGATATGAAGGATCTTGAAGTGAAAAAACATATCTTGGGCATGGAGATACACAAAGACAGGAAGAATGGTAAGCTTTGGTTATCACAACAGAAGTATGTGGAGAAAGTACTTGAACAGTTCGGTATGAACAATGTGAAACCTGTTAATATTCCATTAGCTTCCCATTTTAAGCCTTCTTCAGATTTAAGTCCTAGAACTAATGAAGAAAATAAGTATATGTCTCATGTACCATATGCAAATGTGGTAGGAAACTTAATGTATGCGAGGGTATCTACAGGACTTGACATTTCACATGCAGTTGGATTTGTCAGCAGGTTCATGGAAAATCCAGGAGAAGTACATTGGCGAGCAGTGAAATGGGTGCTTCGGTATTTGAGAGGCACAAGTGACCATTGCATCAGCTTTGATGTTCATGAAGGTTCAGTCTATGGATATGTTGATGCTAATTATGCAGGTGATCTGGACAAAATGAGGTCTACTATAGGTTATTTTTTTACTCTTGTAGGTGGAGCAATCAGTTGGATGTCAAAGCTTCAAGAGACAGTTGCCTTGTCCACTACTGAAGCAGAGTATATAGCTGCTTCAGATGCCTGTAAAGAGGCAATCTAGTTAAAATGTTTGCTTGATGAGATTGGAAGGACGCGAGAGAAAGTGAATGTATTCTGTGATGGTCAAAGTGCTATTCATTTGGCTACAAATCCAGCCTGTCACAGCAAGACCAAACACATCAATGTAAGGTATCACTTTGTAAGACATGTAATCAAAGGTGGCAAAGTAGTTCTCAAGAAGGTCCGTACACAGGAGAATCATGCAGATATATTCACAAAGCCAATTACAGTAGAGAAGCTGAGATGGTGTCTCGCTTCTCTTGGCGTGTAGAAAAGATGATGAATGGGCATGGGCAAGGGATTAGGGAAATTTTTTTCAAGGTGGAGTTTTTTGAAATATGGCAAAAAATGTAAATAATGTAAAATTGGGCAAATTTACTTATTACTTGTTAGTTGGTTGTATAACGAAATGAAGTTAGAATAACGAAATAGCCCAGCTTAAATTGGATGGCTCGAGAGGCTTGTGAGATGTGGAGAATCATTGTTGATTAATAGAGTTTCCAATCCCTTGCCCCGTGGAGGTTTCCTTGACACCCTGTCAAGGTTTTACCACATAAATTCTTGTGTTTATATTTGGTGTATTTTACATTCAGTTTTCATTCGGTTTATGTTTCTTCTTGTATTTAATGTTTTCCCAGTACAATACATTCTTTGATAAAACCCTGTAAGGAACCATCCATGCTGGGTTTTTTATTCTTCTTTAATTAAAGTGTTATGCCCTATAATTCACCTATGATTATAAGGGGGGGGGGAATTTTGCATTTGTTTCCTCATTAATGATTGAAGGGATGCTATTTAAAAGAGTTTCTTGGTTGTTGGGGAATATGGAATCAGAATTAGTTAACAATGTTTTGAAGAAAGATTTAGCATCTGTGCAGATTTGGGCATGGCCTTCAATTACATGGTAATCAATTGTTGCAATTGTTTAATTTATTTTGAGCTATTCTCTTCTGAGTCCTTTCATTGAAAAATTTTGAGCTCATATCTTTATCCTTCAACAATTGAATCCTCAAATTTTTCCTCCATAATATTTTCTTTCTCCCATAGGGCTCATTGAGTTACTTTGAGAGGTTCTCTTCCTTAAGAAACTAGCTCCTTTTCTTCAATTTTGCTCTGACTAGCAACCATTTCTGCTTTTGATTCACTCATGTGTCTTCTTGAAGATAGTCCTAGAAACCATATTGTTCCACAATTATTAAATTTTATTGTTCTTCAAGTGATGAATTTTTTTAGAAAGAATGGAAATTTTAGTCCCTTTGATGTGTCAATCCTCTTTCCATCACTTCTAAATATTTTTTTAATGCCATTTGGGAGAAAATCATGAGATTTCCTACCCATTCGAGAGTAATATTTAGAAACCTGTATGAAGTCATATGCGAGGATGAGGAAAAAGGTCTTAAGGATACTGAATTAGAGAATGACTACACAATGCTTAAGGTAGAATTAGAAAAAAGCAGGTATACTTTATGTAATAACGATCACAATCCATGCTTTTAATTCTAAAAAAATAAATGTCTAAGTGCATTTTTTTATGAAGTAATGTAGGGATAGAAATTTATAGCTACAACAAAAAATTGCTAAAATTCCTTTGTAATGCAGCTTTCCAATACCAATATCCTCGTCGATGGCAGAAATTGAAGAGGATGTTAGCCAAATCTATTTGGTTCATTCATTTGGTAAATACACTTCTCGAGGAAGGCCTCCAAAGGATTTTGAATGTCCCATGATAGGTCAACTTTTCACAGACCCAGACACCCTGGAGACAGGCCAAACATATGAGCACTCAGAAATTCAAGAATGGCTAGGCAAAGGAAACACAACATGTCCAATCACTATACAAAATCTTTGAAGCACTTCACTTCCAAATAAAAAATATTACTGAAAAGGATCATTGGTACCTACAAAGAACACAATCCTGAATTAGCCATGGAATTCAGTTTCTTTGAAACACCGATACTTCAATACTTTAGACTCTCTTCATGAAAATTCCTCAAATGGTCTTTGCTTGCATGAATTAAATTCAAATCCGAATTTAAAACTTGATATTAATTGTACCTGAGTAAAACCTCATGGGGGATTTATAAGCAGAGTGACCCCGGTTTCTTCCCCAACCAGTGTAATCAGTCAAACTCTCCTTGAAACAATGATGAGTGAACTAGTACCATCTGTTTCAATCCTTTATACTTCCAAGGATTTGCAGGATTGTGAATCAATTGTTTTTACCATTGCAAGAGTATGGAAAGCTTGTAAATAAGATCCAACCATTCAATCACTCATAGCAAGACCAAAAATAATAAATAGATTTGTCGAAATACTCTATAATTCTCTTAATGTGCAAATACTAAAAGAAATTGTGTACATTCTTTCAGATCTTGTATCTGAAATAATATTGGGGCTCAAATTATTTCCAAGGAAGACTCAGATTTTGAGTAAAACTGCAGAATTCTAGCCATGTTTTTAATTACTGGGTGGTTTCCTTGTTCTCCTTCCAATATTTCTTGTATGAGCGAGATACTACATGGATTTTTATCCAAAACAATCTTGTTGAAGAAAATTTAAATATAATGGTGTTTTTTTAATGTTCTTTGTTGGAATTACGAGATGGAATTTGGGAGACAAGCATGAGATGTCCTACCCATTCGAGAGGAATCTTTAGAAATATGTATGATGTCATATGTGAGGATGGGGAGAAAGGTCATGAGGATACTGAGTTAGAGAATGACTGCACAATGCATAAGGTAGAATTAGTAAAAAGCAGGTATACTTTATGAAATAATGATCAAAATCCATGCTTGTAATTCTAAACAAATAAATGTCTAAGTGGCCTTTTTTTATGAAGTAATGTAGGGATGAAATTTACAGTTGTAACAAAAAATTGCTAAAAAAATTGGTTATTACTTTGTAATGAAGCTTTCCAATACCAATACTTGTAATTAGTGCATGCATACGAATGGAAATTATGTATAAAATTATAGAACGAAAAAATAAGCACCCACACACACACACGACACAAGATATGCTCTCCAGGAAACCCTTTCAGGAGAAAACCCAGCTGGAAGGTGAGGTTGGTTCACTCTCTTTCTTTTTCTGGATATATGGATGCAGGTACAAAGAAATAATTCTCGTGGCTCATGGGTTGCTACAGTGCACAATTCCTCTGTGTGTTCTCTACCTTCTATCTCTCCTAACTATATTTTCTAAGCTATGGGACAAAATTCTTTCGAAAGAATGGAATGCCTCTTCCTCCTAGTGGCCTGGTTATAACACAACCCGATAACCTAATAGTGGTTAATTTTGAATATATCAACTTTTAACTAGAGTTAAAATATACAATATTATAAAGTATTATACATCAAAAACACATGTCTAACCACTTTTCCATAAATAATGGGGGTTGAGGCGGCATCCTCCCGAACTATAGGTGTAAAAACTCAAAGGTCAAATTATAAGTGGCGTAAATTTTGCATATGGACTCAGGTTGACACGTTTCTTGTGCTGCTGGAAAGATACATGTGTGTAGAATAGCATGAAAACGTGTCATTCTATAGTGAAATTTTTACCCCAAAAAAGCATTGTTTAATGTCTCAAAATTCTCACCAAAGGTTTCAGACCTTGTTTTGTCAAACTGGGTCCCTCCTGTAAAACAACAACGTGAGATGATTCCTCCACTTTTTCCACTCCAAACGAAACGAGATGGATGCCAAACAACATAATTATCCAATTCATATCACACCTCCCAATTTTGGGAGACTTTTGGTCCCCAAAATAATTTACTGAATGAGGTGAGGAAATTTTTCTTCCACCTCTCTGATGTACCATTTATCTTTGCCTGGAAGTTGTCCCTTCAACACAATCTTCCAAAGTTCATGCCTCCCCTATCTTATAGTTCTAGACCTCTTCTAAAAAATTGTATCTTCTGTCAACTCTACCTGAGCGTTTGGTGCTAAATCCTCCACAGAAGATAGCACTTGTTCCTCTTCTTAATCTAGCATGGAAGGCTCATAGAGTTTCAAATTTTCTACATTCACAACTAATTAAATGTGCATATATGGTGGTAAACTGAGTTGATAGGCATTATCACCCTCCTTTTCCAGTATCTCAAAGGGAACATACCGTAGAGCCTTGATTTTCTTACCAGGCCCCTACAACCTCTCCTTGTTAAAATGTAGCCATATTCTATCTCCCCCCTTGAATGAATTATTTGTTCTGTGTTGATCATGCCTAGCCTTATACATCTCATGCGACTTCTATAGTTTTTATTGTACCTGTAGATGGATCTGCCTGATCTTCTCTACAAAATTTTCAGCCCTCAAAGCATCTCCTATAATCTTTCCTCACTCCTCCCTGCTGCCCATATGAAATATTGAAAGGTGAAGGTGGAAAATATCCAAAACAAGTCTCAAATGGGGACTTTCATGTAGAAGTGTGGATTTATCTGTTATAATAATGTCATATATATACCATATTTTCATCCCAGGTCTTCGGATGCTTCTGGTTGTATCCACTCATAAGTTGAACCAAATTCATGTTGACTACTTCTATCTGAACATCTATCTATGGATGGAATTTTGCAGATCTCTTCAACTTTGTGTCCATCTTCTCCCACAATGTATTCTAGAATGCACTGTGAAATCTTGTGTCCCTTTCTAAAATGATGCTCCTTGGTATCCCAAAGTGAACACAGACCTGTCCAAAGAACAAGTTTGTTGTTTCTTGTCTGTTGATTCTCTTTTTACAAGGCATCCAAACACACATCTTGCTGAACCTATCAACTACCACGAAAAGGTAGTCATGTCTCTTCCTGGTTGTCGATAAACCTCCCACAAATTCCATGGAAATTACTTCCCAAGTACGAGTAGGTACAGTTAAGGGATGATATAGACCATGTTTCCTATTGCTATGTTTGTTGGTACAACAAAGCATGCATCTTGTTATGAACCTAGCAACCTGCTCTTGCATCATAGGCCAATACACATACCTCTGCAAGTTAGACACAGTCTCCCTACACCAAAGTTCCCTGTAACCTTGGAGGTGTGAGCCTGTATAATTAGCTGCAAACATTCACCTTTAGGAACACATAACTTATCTAGCATGTGGAGTAATCCATCCTAGAGATGGTAGTCAACAGTGTTGTCACAATTGTGCACATGACTCTAACTCTACAACTACTAATACACCTCCTTGAATTCCTCATCTTCAAAATATTCCTCTCTTTATGTATCATGGGTGAATGGCTCCATGTGCATAAGATTCCCCAAAGCTATAATATTTGATATGGGTGGCCTTGAAATCATGTCGGTCAACTTGTTTGTGGTTCCCTTCTTATACTTGATCACCAAATGAATCTTATGTAAAACCCCATCCACTTGTAATGCCTAGTCTGTTGTATCTTAATTTGGGCCTGCATGTACTGTAATGACTGGTGATCTATGTGAATTAATGTCTCCTTTTCCATCAGATAGTGCTCCCACTTCTTCAAATGTTGCACCATGGCATAGATCTCCTTATCCTAGGTAGGGTAGTTAAGGACTGCCCCATGAAATACTTTATAATGGCAGCATATAGGCCTTCCTCCCTGCATCAAGACAACTCCTATAACATACCCACTTCCATCTGTCTCCATTTTGAAAGGTTGCTTCAAATTTGGTAATTCCAGAACTAGTGCTTTACTGATCTTCTTCTTTAGCTCCTCGAAAGCCCTCTGTTGACCTTTTCCCCACTCAAAACTCTTGCCACTTGTTGTTATGGCATGGAGCGATGATGCTACCACTGAAAGCAAGGCTATGAAATTCCTTAGGTATTGTTTTTCCCCAATGAAACTCTTGACCTAAAAAACATTAGTAGGCATTGGTCATTTCATGATAGCCTCAATATTGGAAGGATCCATCTTTAACTCTCCTCTACCGATCGCATACCCAAGATACACCAAAGAATACTGCACAAACTCACATTTCTTGAGATTTTCTAGTAGCTTGTGCTTCTTCAATGTTTCCAGCACCTACGTCAAATGTGAAATATGCTCCTCTCAGGTAGCACTATATACTATTATATCATCCATATAAAAAAATAAAAAATGAATCTATAAAAGGGCACAACGAGTCATTCATTAATATCATCAATGTAGTTGGTGCATTACATAGGAAAAATGGAATAAAGAACCACTCATACAAACCTTGCTTGGTTTTGAAGGTGGTCTTCCATGTATCTTCTTCTTTGACTCGAACTTGGTGATATCCAACTAATCTAGAATATCATTTATCTTGGGCAGGAGTATTTGTTCTTGAGTGTGATTTTATTCAACGCCCTATAATATATACACATTTTCTAAGTCTCGTCCTTCTTTGGCATAATGATGATGGGTGACCCACATGGTGATGTACTCGGTCAAATGATACCCTGTTCCAGTAGCTACTACAATTTTCTCTTCACCTCACTTTCTTCTAAAACACACTGCTTTTACATCCCAATATTTGGTAATGGGAAGTCTGCCTATAGCTAGATCTCTTGCTCCACTTCTCTCTTAGGTGGTAACCCTTTGGAATCTTGGAACACATCCCTATATGCCTGTAACAACTCCTCCAATTGTTGTTTTTGTTTCTCAGTACACCCCTCTAGAGATTCCTTTCCTTGTATTGACTCCTCTTCAGACTGAATTTCTCTTAAAAAAAATAAAACATACTTCTTTCTAGAACTGATCAATTTCTTGGCTTGGTTGGCACTTACCAGTGAAATTGTTTACTTTCCTTTGTGTGCGTTGATGATAAACGATTTTCCATATTTGATGAGTTGATACCGGTTGGCTCTCCTCATGAATATTGCATAACACATGTACATGTATGGAATCCCAGACACTACTCCACATACATAAAGGGGAACCATGTCTAGATCTACTTCATTAATAAAATCAATGCTGATAGAAAATCTAATTTTGCCCTATTTAGTTACATTCAGCTCTACATACTTATTTACCCATCCTAGGGGATATGGGTTCAGATGATCATGAACTTCCAACCCCAACTTCTTGACCAGCTATACTGTAATGAGATTCCCTTGCAATCCAGAGTCAAACATAGAATCAATCTTTGTCTTCTTGACCTGTATATTTATATGGAAGAGTTTGGTCATTTCTTTCTCTTCCTGTTGTTGAAGGCTACTCAGATTCACCTCCTTTTTCACTAATGTACATATGATCCTCTCATCCACATCCGAGTTGCTTTCAACTTGGTTGCTCAAATTAGTGGCCATCAAATTCTTCTTATTATTATCTTTCTTCGTTTTCTTTGGGTTTAGCTATGGATGCAACTTCCGACACTTCTCCTCTATATGGAAATTCTCATTTTTTTCTTATTCTTCCCCTCCTTAGAATCTTCCAGTTGCTCCTTCGTCTTCGATCCACTTGACTTTTCTCTTTTCAAGCCTATTTTCTCCAGGTATAGTGCATGTACACAAGCCTCGTCCACCAATTTGGGCTTGAAAAACATCACCTTCTCATGCATATGGCGATGCAGACCCAAAAAATACTTGAGGAGTACATCTGGGTTTTTTGGAGAGATACCCAACATTATAGCCATCTTTCTGAATTTTATGGTGTACTCATGCACACTTTGGCCCAACGTTTACCTAAATTAATGCCACTGGGTCCAGTGGTCCTCCACGTACCCAATGGGATAAAATTATGAATTAATGAGGGTTTTGAGATACTCCCACATAGTCGCTGGAGGTTCTCCCTCCAACCTCAGGGTTTCTATGTCGCTCTCCCACAAATTCAATCCATGGCCCTCCAATTTCGACCGCATGAATGAGATTTTTTTTCCTTCCTCAATCTTATGGACTCTAAAATAAACATACAGTTGTTGCAACCAATTATTCAACTTCAGAGCGTCGATCTCACCATGGTATGGATTTATATCCACTTTTTCTCCATTTTAAACAAGGATTGATTCACGACATTTTAATTGGGTTGATATTTTCTAGGTTTTTTCTTCATTTGGTTCTCTGTGTCTTCCCGATCTCCCTATCCCCCTTCTAATTTGTCCTTTGCATTCGAACCCCCATCTTATCCAAATATGCCCAAATTATTTCTTACGACCTCCATGAGGAGGTTTACATTGTGATTTATATCCACTACTTATTGTTCGAGCCGTGAAAACCTCACATCTTCAGGATCACGAGGTTCGTTTATAGATTCGTCATCCATGATTAGGGTTTTACAATTTTCAACCCTGTTGACCTAGATCCCCTACAAATATCCACAAATACCCAAAGAAACTTGTTTGATACCAAATGATCTGTAAACTATTGTGGATATTCCATTGGACAGAACGTCACAACATATCTAATAATATTATATTAAAAATCCAAAAATTCTACACTATTACAATTTATTAAACTTTACTATATGTGTATTTAACTATAATTAGTGCATGCATACGAATGGAAATTATGGAGAAAATTAAAGAATAACAAAATAATCACACACACACACAAGGCACAAGATATGCTCTCTTGGAAACCCTTTAGGGAGAAAACCCGTCTGGAAGGTGAGGTCGCTTCACTCTCTTTCTCTATCTGGAAATATGGTTGCAGATACAAAAAAGTAATGCTTGTGGCCCATAGGATGGTACAGTGCACATATCCTCTCATTGTGCTCTACATCTTATCTCTCCTTGCTATCTTTGCTCAAATATGGAACAAAATTCTCTCCAAAGTATGGAATGCATCTTCCTCCTAGTGGTTTGTTATAACACAACCAGATAGCCTACTATTGGTTAGTTTTAACTACATCAACTCTTAATTAGAGTTACAATATAGACTCTTCTAGAGCCTTTTACATCAAAAATATGTTGCTAGCCCCTTTTCCATAAATAATGGGGGTTGTCATGGCATCCCTCCGAACTATAGGTGTGAGAACAGGAAGGTCAACTTTTGAGTGGCATAACTTTTGCATACGGACTCTGATTGACACGCTTCTTACGTCGTTGGAAACATCTATGTGTCTAGAATAGCATGAAAAGGTTCACGCTAAAGTGGAAATTTTTTATCCCCAAAAAACATCATTTTATGTCTCAAAACACTCCTGGAAGGTTTCAGACCTTGTTTCACCAAATTGGGCCCCACTAGTAAAACAGTCTCGTGAGATGATTCCTCCACTTTTTCCACTTCAAATGCATCAATATGGATGAAAAATAATATAATGATCCAATTCAGATCAATATACCATAACAAGTCAACTTTTCATATACCTAGACACCTTGTAGACATGCCAAACATATGAGCATCGAGCAATTTAGGAATGGCTAGGAAAAGGCAACACAGTATGTCCAATCACTAGACAGACTCTTGGAAGCACTTCACTTCCAAATACAAACATCTTACTATAAAGGATCATTGGTACCTAGAAAGAACAAAATTATGAATTATCCATGGAAACCAGTTTCTTTGAAACATCGATACTTCATTCTTCAAACTCTCTTAATGTAAATTATTCAAATGGTCTTTGCTTGCCAGAATTAAATTCAAATCTGACTTTAAACCTTGATATTAATTATACTGAGAAAAATATCATGGGGAATTTATAAGCAGAGTGACCCCAATTTCTTCCCCAACCAGTGCAATTAGTCAAACTCTCCTTGAAACAATGATGAGTGAACTAGTACCATCCATTTCAATACTTTCCACTTGTTAGAATTTGCAAGATTGTGAATCAATTGTTTTGACCATTGCAAGAGTATGGAAAACATATAAAGGAGAGCCAACAATTTAATCACTCCTAGTTAGACCAGCAATAATAAATAGATTTGTTGAAATACTCTCTAATTCTCTTGACGTGAAAATACTAAAAGTAATTGTGTGCATTCTTTTGGAGCTTGTATCTGCAAATAATATTATGGCTCAAATTATTTCTAAGGCAGATTCAAATTTTGAGTAAAACTGCAGAAATCTAGCCATGTTTTTAATTATTGGGTAGTTTCCTTGTTCTCCTCCCAATCTTTGTTGTATGCGTGAGATATTGCATGGATTTTTATCCAAAATAATCTTGTTGAAGAAAATATAAATATAATGTTGTTTTTTAATGTTTTTTGTTGGAAGTACATGATGGCATTTGTGAGAAAAGCATGAGATGTCCTACCCATTTGAGAGTAAGATTTAGAAATTTGTATGAAGTCATATGTGAGGATGAGGAGAAAGGTCTTGAGGATACTAAATTAGAGAATGATTGCATAATGCATGAGGAATAATTAGCAAAAAAACAGGTATAATTTATGAAATAACGATCAAAATCCATGCTTGTAATTCTAAACAAATAAATGTCTAAGTGTTTTTTTATGATGTAATGCAGGGATGCAATTAATAGTTACAACAAAAAATTGCTAAACAAATTGGCTATTCCTTTGTAATGCAACTTTCCAATAACAATATCATCATCGATGGTAGAAAATGAAGAGGATGTTATCCAAATCTATCTAGTTCATTCATCTGGTAAATTCACTCCTCCAAGAAGGCCTCATAATTTTGTATGTGCCATAACAGGTCAACTTTTCACAGACCCAGACACCCTGGAGACAAGATAAACATATGAGCACCGAGCAATTCAGGAATGGCTAGGAAGAGGAAACACAACATGTCCAGTAACTATATATACCCTTGGAAGCACTTCACTTCCAAATACAAACATCTTACTGAAAAGGATCATTGGTACCTACAAAGAACAAAATCATGAATTAGACATGGAATTCAGTTTCTTTGACACACAGATACTTCATACTTCAGATTCTCTTAATGCAAATTCTTCAAATGGTATTTACTTGCAGGGATTAAATTCAAATCCGAATTTAAACCTTGATATTAATTGTACCTGAGGATAATATCATGGGGAATTTATAATCAGAGTGACCCTAGTTCTTTCCCCAACGAGTGTAATCAGTCAAAGTCTCCTTGAAAAAATGATGAGTGAACTAGTACCATTTGTTTCAATCCTTTCTACTTCCAAGGATTTGCAAGGTTGTGAATCAATTGTTTTGACCATTGCAAGAGTATGGAAATCCTGTAAAGGAGAGCCAACCATTCAATCACTCCTATTGAAACCAACAATAATAAATAGATTTGTCAAACTACTCCCTAATTATATTGATGTGTAGATACTAAAAAAAAAATATGCTCATTCTTTTGGATCTTGTATCTACAAATAATATTGTGGCTCAAATGATTTCCAAGGTAGACTCAAATTTTGAGTGTCTAGTTGCTCTTTTAAAGAAAGGAATTTTTTAGTATGCCACTCTTATGTATCAGTTGAAACCATCTTCCATACAACTTTCATTTCATGACCTTTATCCCATCTCTAGTCCATGTAATTATCACAAATATTGAAAAGTGGAAGTCAACATATAATAGGAGTATGCTTTCTGTAGCTTCAAAGCCTCCTTCCATTAGGGATTTGGCACCCAAGTTCAACTTCCCCCATGCCACATCCGATATGTTGTTTCCAGTTTTGATTGCATTTAAACAGAACCCATTAATTCAAAATGCAAGAAGGCATGCAAGAATAATATGATAAAGGTGAACTTATACTTACAGTTGGTCCAAAACTCTTAGGCCAAATTCTCAACTTTCTTGGTCCATGTGTTGAAGCAGTGTTGCACCGACTTCATTTGGGTTGTGCACAGACAAATACAATATAATAAAAAAATAGATAAAAACAAATAATTATTTTTTCAATCAAAGAAATTTTTATGCAAGTGTACACTTGGAATGCTCGGCTAATGATGGTTGCACAATATACAAGCTTGGGATGGGATGTATTGTCAGGGTCATCCACGTCGTAGGCTCTGAGTTGTGAGGATGGGTCGAAGGAGGGCCCATGATTTTGGTGCCCCATTTTCTTCTATCCTTCTTTGAGGTACCTGAATCTCGATTCAGTGCCTCCAGGGTAGTCAGACCCTCAACGTCAAGCTTTAGATAATCAATCAATTTTCCCCCTCTGTCAGTAATTCTGGATTTTTTTGTGTAATGGGATTAACAAAGTTGTTTCCTTTTATCGTCTTTTTTACTCATCCTTGCAATCTTGTGGTCGAATCAAGGCTTAAGAATTCACAAATTCCAAATGCACAATAGAAAAAGTGTAGATTAAAGTTGGCCTGACCATTTTCAAGAAGAAATGTGAATAGGCCGAAAAAATCCATGGAGAGGACAGATGTCATTGTCAGATCAGGGGCAGATGTCAGCACAATAGAAAAAGTGTAGACTAAAGTTGGCTATCACGAAACAGATGTCAGCACAATAGAAAAATTGTAGACTAAAGTTGGCCTCACCATTTTCAAGAAGAAACACTTATCGACATAATTAGTTTTAATATATATATATATATATTATTTATTTATTTTTTCATTTTTGTTTTTAATAGTTTTTAAGTTATGTTTTAAAATTTGTATTTTATTTATTTGTTTGTTTTTAATTATTTTAAGTTTTGATTTTTTTTAAGTTATTTATTTATTTACTTTATTTTGTTAAGTTATTTTTGTTTTAATATCAAATTGTCTTTCCTTTAGTTTATAAGAAAAAAAAGTGTGTGATTTTTTTATTTTTTTTTTAATAAAAAGATTGTTTAAAGAAAAAAAATCCCTTAGAAAATTATTTAATGACAATTTTTTTCTCAATTTAATTTTGTTTAATGTAAATTATTAAAAAATACTTAATTAATAATTTTTAAAAAAAATCATGCAATATTTAAAGGTTATTGATCCTCAAGATTATAATGTCAATAATTCATAATTTGAACTCCAAAAATAAAAATAAAAGACATGAAAAGCACTTAAAATACCAACATTTAAAAGAAAAGAAAAGAAAAGAAATGTAGATAAACTCTAGGTGTTGATGTTATTTTAATAATCATGGTATCTAGTCTTTAATGCTATGGTTGAAAAATGTCAAAATTTTAACCCTAAAAAAAATATTGGAATTTGTTTTTATCAATAATATGAGTAAGGGTCTTTATATTATTAAAAGATGAGAAAAGGCCCAGAACCATTACATTTGGTATATCATACCAAAAAAAAGTCTTCATCATAGTAAACAAAGAGTTTACTACCTCTTGAGATGGCTCAATTCAAATAGTAAAGACAACCACTAAACAATATACAAAAGGAGCCAAGCGGGAAGATACATTTACGAAATAAAATAGTAGAAAATTTGTCTCCAAAACATAAAGAAAAATTCATCGGGAACCACGATAACCCTCTTCAGACACTTTAGAATGACGATTACTCTTGATTTCTGCAGGAGCCCTAGGACCAGGACCTCCTAGTGTCTCCCTTTCAGTAGGAGAAGCAAAGACTTCCAACGTAACCACCTAAGAACTTAGCAAGTGAGTTTCCTCCCTGAGTTCATCCAAAGACTTTTCCATTTTAGCATGGTGGGATAGTAGCTTAGCCTCCAAGAAGAGAAAGAAGGAGCACCGTTTCCTCTTGACAATGTCTTCAAGTTTCTAGATTGAGACAAGCAGAGCCTAGGTTGTGTCCAACATTTTTTCAATCATAGTCGATGCATTGATGTTCTTCTGAGAATCTGAATTACTAGCCATTTTGTATTGAGGACCTGGAAATTTTTACCTTGCGACTAAAATATTCACTTTGACGACCTCAGTCCAACAAAACAATCACGAGGGAGGACGGATCAAGTGTCGGCTACCAGAGGCATATAAAATAACTTCAAAATCCAAGGAATACCAATATGAGAGCAAAATTATTGAAAGGATTGTTAAATTGTAATATCCCTATAAACTACATTTATGTTGACATTCACAATGGAAAATATTATTTTTACCATGTTTAACGAAATGGTTGAAAACAAGAACGGTTGTGATTTAGTTGGAAACTAATTTGAATCAAATAAAGAAAATGATAACTCATTAAGATAAAGAAAGCTTTACAACTTCTTCAAATTCATTTGTAAACTGGAAAAACGACTTTCATCTTCATCTACTAGAGTTTTCATCATGTGAAGTATCGAGGCATTGATCGCCACAACTTTGGTGAGGAATTTTGGGGCTCCAAATAAAGCTTTTCGTGAACATGAGATATGCACATGGGACTTCATGGTTATTGCACACAAAAGATAAGTAACCATGAATTTATTTGGAAATAAATTTCATGTGTTTTTTTGCAAATAATGATAAGTTATTTTATTAATTGAAAATATTGCTCTAGACTCTTAAAAGTTTCACGACTTTTTGTGTAGAGGAATTAATTATTTCATTGGAAAGTTCTACATTGCCTCCATGCAATAATTCTCTAAAAAAACATGCATGAAAACTGTACATATTAAAAAACAAATAAACCATATTTCTTTATTAAAAAAAAATATTGTAGGGATGTTGTTTCTCTTGAAAAGAGAATCCACCTTAATAATGTACACAAAAAGATTTAATAAGTCATACTATTTTTCATAAAGAATGCATGTGAACTATCCATGGTAAAAGATAAATAAATCATATTACTTTACTAAAATAAAAATTGCATGGTAAAAGATAAGTTAATAAGTTAGGGATGTTTTCTTGGAAATAAAACATAAGTGAAACCTGCACACAAAAATAGTAAAGAAATCATCATATTTTCACCAAAATAATGTATATAAACTTTTCTTATGAAAAGAGAAAGAAAATAAGCTATATCACTAAACAAAATATTGCCAGGAAATTATGAGAGGAAATTAGATTATTAATTTCCTTGGAGATATTAGCATGATTCCTATAGACTCTTAATAGGAATATGTGCACAATAATAATATCCATTATATTGGAATTCTTGAAATAATTTTCTATTTTAATTCTTGAAAAGGAAATATTAATTGCATGCATAGTTGTATTAGATTTCTAAGTGAAATGTCTTTGCATACATTATCAAATTCTTGGAAAAGAGAAAACTTAATTAGATTAATTTTCTTGGAAAGGTTTCCATGAATATGTACTCACATATCACTCATGTTGTTTATTTAAAGACTGAAAGGATTTTAGTGTAGAAAGACTTGCATAGGATTTTTGTGCATGAATTGATGAAAAATAAATATTATTTTCTTAAATATGCATATGAACCTTGTTCATACAAGAACAAGAATGCATGCTTGTTTCTTGAAAATATTATGTGCATTGAAGTAAGGGTCATTGCATTAGAAAAAAAAAACACATGTATGAATTGTGTTGATTTCTTGATTTAGGTGCATAAAAAGGTTACTATTAACCTTATTATTGTTTACTAAGTTTTATGCATAAAATATGGTTATCTATGGTAATTTCTTGAAAGTGAAAGAAAGAGAAACTTTTATGTATAAAGATAGAAAAACAAGGTTATATTAACTTCCTTTTGAAAAAGAAGAATGTATTTTTTTACATGAAAACAATAGTTAATGATGGTAGAATTCTAGAGAAGGGAATATGTGTTACATACATTAAAGAAGGACTATTATGATAAGCTCTTGCTTGCATAAAGAATAGTCATTGTATTATAGAGATATGTTCTTAGCATGCATAGAAGAACTATTGAGATATATTTCTTTAGAAAAAAATACATGTAGTTACTTTTATGCTAGCATAACTATTATATCAGTTTCTTTTGGAATAAGATTATGTATATGCATGCAAGATTTGTATTGTTTTTCATTGGAAAGAATATACATTTGTATGTGGGAAATGATAGCCTATTGTGTTAGCCTACATTAGAAAATATTCTTTGGGAAATAAGATGAATTACATGCACAAAAACCATAGTAATGTGTTGGTTTCCTTGGAATATATACATGGGTAATGTTGGTATAATCTTTGAAAATTCTTTATTGCATTAGTTTTAGGCAAAAAAAAACATGTTTTTGCATGCCCTATTATGTTAGATTTCCTTGAAAATGAAACATGTGTTTGCATGCTCTATTGTGTTAAGCATTATTTTGGGAAAATTCTTTTGGAAAGTATATGCATTTTCGTGCATATGAACAACATTTGTTGTGTTAGATTTATTTACATATTTTCATGCACCAAAAGTAATGGTTGAAGGGATAGTTATTTTGATAAATTTTATGTAGTTTGCATGCACAAAAATCATAATTCATGTGTTAGTTTCTTTTAAAGGAATGTCTCGATAGTTGTAGTGATTTTTCTTGCAAGAATGTGTGCTTATGCGGGGGAATATTAGTTAATGTGGTATTTGTTTATAGAAATGAATTGATGTTTATGCACTTATAACTAATGCATATGCAATGTTGTTAAAGAAAGCATGTCACGATGTTTTCTTTGAATTTCATCAATGTACGTGAAAAGATGGTAAAGCACCACTAGCGTAGATTTATGAATTGGTTTGATTAATACTTGATTTAACAATGATATCAAAGGATGTTGACAATAGAAGTTGCAGGAAAAGGTTGTGAAATATCAAGATGGATTAAGTTACCGTTATGGTAAGAAATAAGTTAGTGGTATATGCAGATTGAAGGAATGTCCACTGCAAGATAATCCACCGATGGAAAGAAACAAGCCCTAAAGACACAATGCTCAATGGTTTGTGAGTAAATGGTGTCATGATTGTTAGGGTCATATAATAATAGGATTCATAATTTTTTAATTGACTTTGATTAGTCTTGTAATATGTACATACTTTTCTTTCTGCAAATTGTTTTACCATATCAGAAAAATAAATAAAAAATGTAAAGAGGGTAAAAGTCCTAAAATAAAAATCAAAGGACTAGAAAGAAAAAATATCAAAAAGAATAGAAAATTAGACCCCAAAAGAGATAAAAAATAAAACATGAAAATGATGAAAATATGAATGCCACTACTATTTACTTTTATTGCAAAATAAACATTGTGTGCAGCTTGTTAAAATGCCACAATTCATGAAGGTTAAACAGCTTAATCTTAACCTGTCATGCTTTAAATTTCATGTTGTTAGATAGAGAAAAAAGATCTAGCCAAACAGTTTAATCTTGCCAGATCACTAGTTAGGTAGAGAATAATAAGAAGTAGTTTTTAAAATTCATAGATAAGCAGGAAATTGGTCATTTCATTTACTAGTTCCCTTCAAAAATCATCCCCTTGCAGAAATACTTCATCCCCTCCATTTTCATTCTCTCCCCTTCATTTTTCCCTTTTTCCCATGATCATCCATTTTCCTTTGCAAAAAATCCCCTTTTCCTAATTTTAAAACACATTTTACTTAAGAAAAGTAAAAACTCTTTAACTAATTCCCCTTTTATTCAAAAACACCCAAAAACCTAAAAAATAGTTTTTATCCCAATTATAAATGCTAAAATAATATGTTGAGACCCGCTATAAAGAAATCTATTTCCAACATTAGATTTTTACATTATACTTAGTTTAAAACACACATCCCGCAAATACAGTTCTTTATTAACATTAACTTATACATTAACTCCTTATATATACCTTTTTAGCCCGTATTAATATAATTCATTTATATATTATTTCCCACCCATATTTTAATTTTAACCTATGTTCTATTTTCCCACATGTATATAACCCCTCATCCTATAGGTTAAAACTATTAAACATGGCGTATATACCAGTCCCACTACATATATTCTCTCCTAGTCCTAATGCTACACTTATCTGCATTACATTTGTTAATACATTTAAACATTTGCCTATCATTATAAACCTCGTTTATATGTTTATAAACTTTGGTTTTAATATATATATAAACTCTCACTCATTGAAATCTCGGGCACCACGCCATATGAACCTGCGACTATATCGCACAATCCGCTTCATCCCATCATCGCCCTTCAGATCTGACCATCGTTATCCCATGTCACACATTTCTCAGCATGATAGTTAAACAACCCCAAAGCTTACAATAAACGTAGTTTTGATAATTTCTCTCCCCTCTACATGGCAGATTTCCATTGGATCACATCGATCAAACAAATTTCGCTTACCACCTTTGAACCCTGTGAAAACCACTTGGCGGCTATTCCCTCTCCCTTGAGCAATCCTTTCACAAATTCTAGTATTTTAAGCCATATACAGACCTGAGAAAGCCTTTTGTGACCTTAAAACCCTTTCCTACAGTACTTAGGCATCCTTTTTGCATAAAATTGATGTTTTGAGATTGTTTTTATCACAAAAAATGAACTATAAACCCTAGATGTCCTTTGCAAAAACTCTAAAGGTCTTGAAGTTTCTCTTTTTTTAAAGAGATTACAGTTTAGTCAATTGAATGAGTTTGAAACCCTTTTGCAGACAATAGATAACCCCTCTTTTATCCCAGTCCTTCTGCAAACTTTTAAAACTTCGAGAGGTGTTTTTACAAGCTTAAAACAGTGTTTTTAAGGTCAAAAGGGTATTGGAATTGATAAACCAAACAAATCAATGGCTTCTAAAAACATTCTAACAGTCAATCCTCTACAACCCCTTGTTGTAGATGTAGAGCACATTCCAGTAGCAGATGTAGACTTCAAGATTACTAAAATAGTGATAGAGTTCAACCTTCTTGAGCTCCACTGCTGGAGCCAAGAAAAATCCCTAGATCATGCTGATGAAGTGTTTATCTGGGAGTCAAACTTGCCAAAATATGTAGTTCCTCATACTTACCAATGCCCAGAAGTAATCAGACTCTGTCAGTCATGCTATTTTCCAGATCAGAGAGCCATCATAAATCCTGAAAAAGAAGTCTTGTTTACCATTACAGTAGATTCAATCAATCAAATGCTTTAGATTCAACCTGGGCCAAATGAAGTTCCTTTTTTTATTGAAGTCCTCACTCAATTATACTTGGAACTGGACTTCCCCAAGAAGTTCCAGATTTTTCATACGTTCATGCCTTCTTATGTATAAATTCCTAAGTTGAATCCTCCATTCTCATCTGCAAAATTCTCTGAAAGGACAAGACATATCATTTACATCTTGTCTTTCATTCTTGGCTACTTTATAGATGAGCATGTTGATGTTGCAATGCTTGGTTTCTTGTCTATTTTTACACCTAGTCAGCCTCCTATTATCATTTTTAACTTTGCCTAATACCTTGCTGACAGTATCCATGAGAAATTGGTCAAGATGCCTTCTGAAGGTGTTTTTAAGTACTCTTCATTCCCATTTCACATGTTCCTATATTTTCACCCTGAGAAGTTCAATATAAGCCTTCAGAAGCTCGATGTGGAAGAAAATCCACAATCAATCATCTTTTGGACTTCCTTGATAAGGAAAGATTCAAATGAATTCACCTATGCAGATTTTACAGATTCATTTGTTCATCCCATAGTCAATTTACTGAACAGCAGTATACAACCCAGAATCAGTAATTAAATCAAGAAGGTTGTGCAATTGTCTAAGCACAACAGGACAGGTGATTGGTACTTGTACCAAAATCACACTGAAATAAGAGTTTATGGATCTAGTCTTATCCCTTATAAACTACCCAAATACCTCCCTATGAGGTTATTTTCCCTGGAATACATAAGATAGATTCTAAATTCAGATGCGGTCAATTTCTTAATAGAAAAGAGGAAAACACAGTTCAAGTTGAAGAAGCAGGTTGGCCCTTTTATCTGTAATAATAGAGAGGCAGGTCCAGAAGCAGAAAAATAGTTGTAGGAGTTCAAATTCAGTTCTAGTTTGCTTTGGTATTATGATCCCCTTGGTGTTATTAGTAAAATGAGAGTTAAATGCAAATTAACTCCATATGTCATGAAAAGAAGCCAGAGATTGAAAAATTCTCAAACCAATTTGAATGGTTAGAGAATACAATAGTAGAGGCAGGAAAGCAAAGTGATATTAGTCAAACTTTGCAAAATCCAGCCTAAGAAGACAGAAATGTGAAAATAAACAGGGAGGAAGGATCTTATATAGCAGAGACTACAACAGAGACAAAATTCAAATTGAGATACAATAAGAATCCAAAGTTGAATCCTGCTAATAAAAAAAAGGAAACAATAGAGGTGATTGATACAGAAATAGCAGAAAAATATAATGCACCTTCTACAATAATTGAAGAGGAACGATAGCCCACAACTTCTAAGACACAGCTAATTCAGAAACAACACAATATAGAATTTTCTTCATCCAAGAAAACATCAGAAAAGGACATGGATATAAAGGAAATATATAAATAAATCAAAGCTAGAAATGAATAAATTAAGACAGAATATATATTCTCAGTATCTAAAGCAAACTCCTGGAATACAGAATAGGCTACTTTCAGCCTTTGACTACAAAAATAAAAATATGCAGATGTCATTTCTTCATCCTACAGTTCAGACTCCTAAGTCAGCCTGAGATTACAAAAATATAGAGTTTGAAGTTCCAATCCAGGATATTCATCCTCTGAATCAAATTGAATTTCATAAGTAGGCACGAGAGATGATTTATTCTACAATGACCACTAAGGCCATGAGTGCACAGAAACTACAAAACACCCTGGTAAATGTTAGAGAACAACTCAAATTTCTTCACAGGAAGAGGACACTAGAATCAAATCCTTGGAAGAGCTAGTAATTGAAGTAGGATATGGTCCTCAAAATTTAAAAGTTGCAGAAGAATTGATCAAGAAGAAAAATGCAGACATTGCTTCATTAAGGAAACAATTGAAGCTTCCCCCTACAGAGCATCCTCAAGCCAAGGAGGTCTTATAGGAAACCAATCAGAAAGATAAGATGATGAGTCTCATTTTACAATTAACAACTCAGATAAAGGAAATGGAAATTGAAATGGACAAGTTGGTCCAGGAGAAAGAAGCCAACAAATCAAAGGAAGTTCCTACCACAGTGATTCCTATAGTTACAACAGTTGTACCTTCTACTTTGGAAGAATCACTAGCTCCTAATGTCCCAATGGCCATAGCACTTCTAGTTACTTCATCTACAACTTCAGCCATAGAATCTTCAACAACAACATCACAGCCTTCAGATGAAGCAAGAAAACTAGTAAAGGCCATGCAAGAGATGTCTATTCAAACCAATGAGATAAATAGACTAAAAGAATAGCTCAAAAATCTTGAAGATGCTAAGAAACTTGCTCAAATAAATGCCAAGAATGAAGAACAAAAAGCCAAAATATTGAATGAGCAACTTAAAAAGTTGGAAAAAGAACTGACACTAAAGGAACCAATGTCACATGTCAAAAGAAAGTTATGGTCCAATATCATTGAAGCAGTCAATGATATTTGGCCATCCATAGAGGTCATATATGAGCAGAAATACTTAGTGAAATAAGCAAGAGAAGCAATCCAGAATATCAAAGAAGAGCTTGGAAATAAACCTGAAGAAGCTCTAAAAATCATCAAGTTTCTTAATTCCAAAAATAGACAAGAGCTGGAAGAGATTGGAATTAATGATAGAAAAGAGACCATTCTAGAAGTTAGGAAGGTAATCTCAAAGAAGAATATGATGATATAGTTATAGGAGAAATGCCATAACATGGATATTGCAATCGTAAGGTTCATGACCAAGTTTGATGTTCTAAGGCAAAAAGGCCTTCCCAATCCTCTAGTTATTATTGATAGATTAATGAAACAGGATGATTATGATTAAAAGATAAGAGATTTTGCCAGGGAGCAAGTTAATAGTCCAACCTTGTAGGGAATCCTAACAGGAAAGGTCCTCTACAAAAATGTTGATAATTTTTTTTACTTAGAACATGAAATAAAACACTTATTTGTGAACAAGCCAACATTCTCAAAATATATTGAATCTGATGAAAACTTTAGAAGGATGATGAAGATAAAAATTCCAAGGGTAGAATTCTGGGAAACATTGACCGATCTAATATGAGATCAAGTTGCAGTAAGCACAAAGCATTGAAAGTAAAAAAATAAAAAAACAGAGCTTGTTGTTCTTACATCAACATTTATAGTTTTACAATGAAAGAGTATCAAGATAAAGAGAATCAAATGAAAGTGTATCATTTGAAAGGTAAAGTCAAAATCAGAGCAAAAATGAGTCTGCCAGTGTGAAAGACACCTCATTGTCCAACTGAAACTTCATTGAACAACAAAGAGATAAAGCAGTGACAAAATCAAGATAGCAAATCATTTATTTCAATAAAAAAGGGACAGCTAGCATTAGTTAAAAAGTTGTCACTATCTTCTTGCATGAAGATATTTCTATTTTCCATGAATAATTCCTAAGTTTATTCTAGGATATTTTGTATGAGTTTTAGTTTAAATACTTCTCATTTGGAAGTATTGAGTGTGGATGAATTACTAAACATTTCTATAGATTGCACTATTCTGAACCTAAGGGTTTTTTGTACCAATTTCAAGTCAGCAAACTAGATTAAGGGAATAAAGCATCATATTACAGGATTCATGTATTGGGCTACTACAGTGAAGTATTTTCACCTGTTACTTTGTCAATTTCTTATGTTTTTCATCAATACTTGAATTTTTTTCTAAATTCAAATGATAAATCAAGAATTGTTATTACAGATATGTTAAAAGCACTCTGCTTTGACTGATTATCATTTATATGTTTTCAACGGATATCTAGATTAGGGAACCCTTAATTTCTCCCTAGTTTCGATTGACCTCTATCTTTTCACTCATAATCCATATTTGAGAACCCTTAATTTCTCTTTAGTCCCGATCAAAACCATTTTCACCATCAGCCTTGAAGATCTGAAGTGACTCAACTATCTAGCCCTGTAAACATTTCCCTTTAGAGCTTGCTCCTGATCTAATTGCTTGACGCATTGACTCCATTAGCCCAATGGGATACATATCTACATCTATCCATATAAGTAAGCGATTTCACCACCAAATAAAATCAAAACCCAAAACCAATTTACCCTACATAACTGGCCTAAAATCAAATGCAATCAACAAATTTAAATCTTATAGAGAGATCCCTCTCTGAGCCTTAGGAAGGCTAGATCCTAAAGCTTAAAAGTCGGTTTGTGGTTACATCTAATATTATTTAACACAAAATCAAAAATCTCACAACTATTAGGAATTATTGGAGTGATAACATACTGGCGACCATACTGGGGAACTAACCAATCCTCAGTGTTTAAAATAGAACTTAAAGGAAATATTTTCAATTATATTTTCACCTTAAGATTATTTTAAATAATTTGTGAGTATATTATCATAAAAAACTATAATTCTGGCTTCCAAAAGAGTCTACTATACCAAGTCCAATCTAGATCCACAACCTGGTGTCATAGTATATAATCTTGACAGAATTGGAAAGAAAAAAAAAATTAGAGAGTTTAGGAAATAAGATTTCATTGGTCAAAGAAAATTCTCTTCCAAATAAACTATCAAGTTTACAAGACACAGAATTTGATTTAAATTTTGAACAATCTTTATTCAGAACTAAATCAGAAATTGACTTACATAATACTCTAATAGATCCTGATTTCATTTCATTTATTGAGACTAAGAAGGAAATTGTTTCAGTTGATTCTGGGCAAAAGATTTTTGAAGTTTATGATAAACTTGATGCCATTATTGCAACTTTGATTAAAGAAATTGATGAAGCTTATTTACAACATTCAGTTGAATTGACTGCTTTATCAGCCTATACCCCTAAGCCTTCTACTAGTCATTTAGATACCAGTCTTTTAGAATATGTAGGTTCATCCTTATTTACTACCACTTCATCCATTATTTCCACTACACTTCATTCCACAGATTCATTTTTTTCCCAAGCAACCATTTCAACCTAGAATTTTATTTCCATCTTCCACCACCTCAAGTTCATCCACTAGTTTTTCTATTGTTTTTTCTGGTACATCATTCTCATTTCCAAGCACCTCTTTTATTATCCCAACTTCATCTTCTAGTATTTCAACCACATTTACAAGTACATATTCTTATATCCCAATCTCATCTATAAGTTCTTTAACTACATCAGCAAGTACTTCTAGTTCTTCACCAAGTACTTCAAACGTACCTCCTATCCAAGCTAGACGTCAATCCATGGCTGCTAGATATGATCCCTTGGTCCTACCAGCACAGTTACATAACATGCCCCAGGATTATCAAAGAAAAATCCCTCAATTTGATGGAACCACTCACCACATTGCACAACAGCATGTTAATAAGATGATAGACTATTTTGAACTACATGAAATTGATGATGATGATGTCCAAATGAGACTTTTTACTCAAAATTTAACTGGTGAGGTGAAATAGTGGTTTAAAGGTTTGAATTCTTGTAGTATTGCTAATTTAGCAGTTTTTCATAGAATGTTTCTTAATAGATGGGAGAAGAAGAAAAATCCACTACAAATTTTGCCTGAATTTGAAAATATTAAAAGAGTACAAAATGAAACAGTCCAAGATTATTGTACTAGATATCACTGTATTTATAATGCAATTCCTGCTAATCTTAAACTTCCTCCAGACTCTGTCCTTATCAAATTCCCTGATGGATTTGATACAGATATAGCCTATCAACTGAGAGAGAAATCCATCAACTTTAGATCAGATACAAAGTAATGATGTTAGTGTAGAGGAAAACGTGTTAGCAAAGAAATCTAGATTAGGAAATGAAAGGAGAGTAACAATAAAAGAGGAAACATCAACTTCAGATTTGAAAATAAATAACTTAGCAAAAAAATTAGAGATAATGATGGATAGGTTAGATAATATGGAAAGGAAGCCACAGTGGGATAACCAACAACTAGGACCTCAAATTAGAAATCCCAATTTCGTGAAAAACACCAACACTAGAAAATCTAGAGAATCGACACTTGACCAAACAATAAGACCACCTTTCCAAGAGAACTATGTTTAAAGTTCTCATCAAAATGAAAATTATGAAGACACTCAGATCAATCTAATGGGCATTAATGATAATAACACCATTTTTCTTACACAAGAAGAACATGAGTTATATGAATTACAACTACTACAGTTAGATTATGGTGAGTCTTTTGATTACAAACAAGGTTATGAGTTTGTAATTAATGAAGTTTATAAGCAATATAACCTTAGGAGCAAGAAAAATGTAGAGCTTTCTATTAAGAAATTTTCCCAAACTCAAACAAAGAAAATAGTAAAGGTTACTACCACTAAAGTTTTGCAAAACCACCCTAGGGAAACTCAGCCAAACTCTAGTTCAAATCAAAAAATTTCAAGTCCCAAAATTTCACCTAGTCCTAAAATTGTTGACATCACAGATGTTGTTGTCCAAACATCAACAGATCTTCAAAAAAAATTTGCTTCCAAGACTATAAATTCTATTAAAACAACAATTTTAGATCCAAAAACATCTACTGCTGATCCAAAATCATTTGATCCTAAAACAGCCACTACTAAAACAACTACTGAAACATCAAAACGTGCGAAAACTTCCACTACATCTCAAATTGTCCCTGAAAAGAAAAGTAAAAGCAGTAAGACAGTGTAAATACAAACTGAAAATGAAAAACCAACTGTAGAAAAATAAGATAAGCCTACCCAAACTACAGTTACAAAATAAGAAATAATTTAGCTAGGAAAATCACAAGCACCATTTAACATCCAAGCTAAAATTTCCAATTAAAGATACCAATTCCTTTGACAGAGTTGGTAAAACATGACCTATACAAAACACATATCACTGAGACTTTAAATATGAATGATGGAGAATATTCTGTAAATTTGAGTGATGATCAACCAGAACTAATCTTTGGTCCTAATGTTAATGGGAAACACCAGGATGGATCAGTCCCTCCTTTCTACATTAGCTTAACTGTTCATGATCAGCTTTTACATAATGCAATGCTAGATCCAGGGGCTTCACACAATTTGATGCCAAACGAAATAATGGAAACCTTGAATTTAGACATCACTAGACCTTATAAAGATCTCTTCTCATTTGATTCTAGTAAAGTGAAATGTTTAGGCTTAATAGAAGATTTATGTGTTACTTTAGTTCAATACCCTAGAAAAAGCATATTCATGGATATTGTAGTAGCTGACGTCCCTCCTAAATGTGTAATGTTTTTATCTCACTCATGGGGAGCTAAACTGCAGGGATATCTACAATTAGATATGTCTTATGCAACAATATCAGTTTTTGGCCAACCCAAGAAACTTTATAGAGAGAAATTAATGTAGTGCATGGTTAGTAGTGTAGAAAGACCTCGAAACTATCCTATTTACTCTACACCTACTAATATGGACTCACTCATTTTATGTAATTCTGAAACTGGCATTGAGAACAATACTGAACTAAAACAGAAAAAGAAAGCACCAGACAGTGACAACATTTTTCATGAATCAATGTGGCACCTGGATTTTGATGGATCAGTTAAAAAATTAGGAGCAGGAGCAGGAGCAGGAGTTTGGATACATAACATTGAAAACAATCATGCAGAAGGTCATTCATTTAGATTAAATTTAATTTGTTTTTACATGGCTAAATATAAAACTCTGATTTTAGGACTGCATATTGTTAGAAATTTAGGAGCCAAAAGAATGTCAATTATGGGATATTATGAGTTAATTATGAAACAGATAATAGGAGAATATTCTGTATATAATCCAAGATTAAGACAATATAGAGAAATTGTTTTAGATCTGATTAAGGAACTGCTTGAATGTGACTTTGTTGCAATTCCTAGAAAACAGAACATACATGAACATAGCTTAGCAACTTTTTCTAGTACCTGTAATCTGCCCTTTCAACCAAATCATAATATATAGCAGAAGTTAAGCACAGACCTACAATACCAGATAATCTAAAATATTTGCAAAAATTTTCACAGGATGAACAGATTTATCATTTCATGAATGCTGAAGCAGAATTTCATAATTGTAACATATACACAGATTGTATAGTAGATCAAACCATAGATAGTGAGATTGATATAAATGTTGTAGATGTAAATAACTTAGATTTTACTAAACCCACTAAATTTACTCAAGTAGAAATAGATAATTTAGAGAAAGTAGAGATTGAAGAATTAGCAGATGATGATTTTGACATTTTAAACCTTAAGAATAACTTTTTACCTAAGGGATTAACCCCTTTAGAAGATCTTTTTTATTCTAATGATGTTGCAAGAAAACCTAAGATGGAACCATAAGGTCTGAAATTGAAGAGTGCAATATAGGAGCAGAATTAAAGCCTAAGATGATAAAGCTTTCAAAATCCTTACCTCAAGAAGAAAAAGTCAAATATATAGCTCTGTTTAAGGAATTTTAGGATGTATTTGCATGGAATTATGAGGACTTAAAATCCTATGACACTAGCATAATACAACACAAAATACCCATAAAAGAAGATCAAAATACCCATAAAAGAAGATCAAAAACCTTTCAAACATAAGCTTAGAAGAATCAATCCAGTTTTAATTCCTTTAATTGAGAAAGAGGTTAAGAGAATGTATGAAGCCCAGATAATTGCACCAATCAGATATTCTTATTGGGTTTCAAACCTAGTTTCCACTAGGAAAAAGACAAGGGAAATCAAACTGTGTGTTGATTTCCAGAATTTAAATAAAGTGTCCTTAAAAGATAACTACCCTATCCCCAAGATGGATCAGATTTTACAGAGGGTGGTTGGTTCTTCCAAGATTTCATTACTTGATGGATTCTCTGGATATAACCAGATTTTAGTTCAACCAAAAGACCAACCTAAAACTGCTTTTACTACTCCTTGGGATACTTTCATGTATGTGAAAATGCCTTTTGGATTAATGAATTCAGGAGCCACTTTTCAAAGATCTATGGATATAGATTTTGCTAAAGAAATTCATGATTTCCTTGTGATATATCTAGATGATAGTACTATATTTTCAAATACTAATAATGAACATCTAGATCATCTCAGACAAGTGTTTATCAAATTCGGGAAATTTGGCATTTCTTTAAATCCTAAAAGGACATTATTTGGACTGGAAGAAGGTAAATTGTTAGGACATATCATATCTAAAGAGGGAATTAGGATAGAACCAGCTAGAATAGAGGCCATTCTGAACATTAGTCATCCTAGGAACATTAAATAATTGCAAGCTTTCTTAGGTAAAATCAATTTTCTCAGGAGATTCATCTCAAACCTAGCAGAAATAATTAGAAAAAGGACGCAGTACTTAAATGGAATGTGGAGGCCAAGCAATCATTTGAATCAATCAAACAAGCCTTGACAAAAACACTAGTCCTTATAAGTCCTGATTTCAAAAAAGATTTCATTATTTTTTCCTTTTCTTCAAAACATACTATTTTTTCAGTCTTACTGCAAAAAAATGATCAGGGTTATGAGCAGCCCATAGCTTTTTTCAGCAAATCACTTAGAGATGCCACTTTAAAGTATAAAATAATGGAAAAGCGGGCAATAGCTTTAATGAAGGCTATCAAAGGCTTTAGAGTGTACATCCTTTATTCACATATCATTGCTTAAGTTCCAAATTCAGTTGTAAAGGACATGCTAACACAGAATGGGCCTGATGGTAAAAGAGGCAAATGGATTGCCACCATTTTGGAATATGACATAGAAATTAAGCCCACCAAATTCATTAAAGGTCAAGGTTCAGCCAAACTCATGGCTAAATCAAATTTTCATGCTTTAGATATTAATTTTATTGCCCAAATAGATGATCAGGAAGAGATGGTGACTCCAGAAATCAGTGAAGCCTTTTCAGACTCACCATGGTATGCAGATGTTATATTTATATTACTTAATTTACAAGCTCCTCCTGGATTATCAAGAACTAAAGCTAGATTTTTAAATTTAAAGGCAATGAAGTTTTGTATCATAGAAAATGCACTATTTTGGAAAGATCATGGTGGTATTTTATTGAATTGTTTGCTTAAAGAAGAAGTTGATAAAGTTTTGGAAGAATTTCATGCAGATGATTGTGGAGTACACCTTTACTGGAATTCCACTGTAGATAAAATCTTGAGAGTTAGTTTTTACTGGCCTACATTGTTTTTAGATGTGAAAATTTATGTGACCTCCTATCAAAAGTGCCAAATTTTTGAAGGAAAGAAAAAGTTGCTACCTTTACCCCTTAAACCCATCTCCGCGGAAATTCCTTTTCAGCAATGGGGTTTTGACTTCATTGGTGAAATTAACCCTCCATCCTCAGCCCAACACAAGTGGATTTTGATAGCCACAGACTATTTCACTAAGTGGATAGAATCCATACCTTCCAGGCAAGCCACTAATACTATCATAATCTCATTTTTAGAAAACAACATATTCTCAAGATTTGGATGCCCCCAAAAGATCATCACTGATAATGCAGCTACATTCAAGTCCAAAAATATGATTGACTTCTGTAATAAATACAAAATTACCCTTGGCCATTCCACTGCTTATTACCCCCAAGGTAATGGTCTTGTTGAATCCTCCAATAAAAGCCCTGTGAATATCATCAAGAAACTACTAGAAGACAATAAGAAAACCTAGAACAAAAGGTTAGTGAATGCCTTATGGGCAGATAGACTTACCACAAAGAAATCTATTGGTACATCCCCTTATTAGCTTGTTTATGGGATGGATGTTTTTTTTCCATCTTCTTTAGGAGTACCAGTAATGAAGATAATCCAAGAAATACAAGTTGAAACCACTGATATCCAAAGAAGAATAAACCAAACCATACACTTGAAGCAAACCAGGGAAGAGGTCTATCTCAAGTCTCAAGTTGTTCAAGAAAATATTAAAAATATATTCGACAAGAAGACTAAGGAAGATGATTTTTATATAGGTGACAAATTTCTTGAGTGGGATTTCAAGAGAGAAGACAAAGGTAAACATGGGAAATTTGATTTCTTATGGAAAGGCCCTTATGTCATTTATGGTTACAGAGGTAACAATGCATTATTTTTTAAAGAGTTGGATGGATCAGATCTTCCAGGTGGACCTATCAATGGTAGAATGCTAGAGCATTACTATTCCACATAATAACAAATATTTCACTTTATTTACTTTATTCATTGTACATAGCATTTCAGATTTTAGATTGGATTGGATGTTTTTCTATCAACTTTGAAGCCCGGAGAGAAGGCCCTAAGATTTGAAGGATAAAATATCATAAGTATGAATAATGCAGAGCTCAAGTAACAATTTCAAGACCAGCACAGTCAAAATTCAAAGGCTACTAGTCTCAAATTTCTTGAAATTTCACCAGGAAATTCCATCCCCATGTGGAGCCACTGTTAGGGTCCTATAATAATAGGATTCATAATTTTTTAATCGACTTTGATTAGTCTTGTAATATGTACATACTTTGCTTTCTCCAAATTTTTTTCCCATATCAGAAAAATAAAAATAAAAATGTAAAGAGGGTAAAAGTCTTAAAAGAAAAATCAAAGGACTAGAAAGAAAAAAGATAAAAAAGAATAGAAAAATGGACCCCAAAAGAGATAAAAAAACAAAACATGAAAGTGATGCAAATCTAAATGTCACTAATATTTTCTTTTACTGCAAAATAAACATTGTGTGCATCTTGTTAAAATGCCACAATTCATGAAGGTTAAACAACTTATTCTTAACCTCTCATGCTTTAAATTTCATGTTGTTAGATAGAGAATAAAGATCTAGCCAAAGAGTTTAATCTTGGCAGATCAATAATTAGGTAGATAATAATAAGGAGCTCAACAGCTTAATTTGAACCCTTGGAAGAAATAAGGATAGAATTAGTTATTTTTTTGCTTAAAAAGAAAAATGAAGAAGGGTTTGCAAGCTCAAATGCATCCAGGTAAATGAAGAAAAAATGTTAGGGTAGCATATGGGTAGGCAGAAGCAGTTTTTAAAAATCATAGATAAGAAAAAAATTGGTCATTTCGTTTACTAACTCCCTTCAAAAATCATCCCCTTTTAGAAATACTTCATCCCCTCCATTTTCATTCTCTCCCCTTCATTTTTCCCTTTTTCCCATTATCATCCATTTTCCTTTGCAAAAAATCCCCTTTTCCTAAGTTTAAAACACATTTTACTTAAGAAAAGTAAAAACTCTTTAAATAATTCCCCTTTTATTCAAAAACACCCAAAAACCCAAAAAATAGTTTTTATCCCAAGTATAAATGCTAAAATAATATGTTGAGACCCATTATAAAGAAATCTATTTCCAACATTAGATTTTTACATTATACTTAGTTTAAAATGCACATCCCGCAAATACAGTTCTTTATTAGCACTAACTTATATATTAACTCCTTATATATACCTTTTTAGCACATATTAATATATATATATAAACCTCTCGCTCATTCAAATCCTGGTCCCCACGCCATATGAACTTGCGACTATATCGCACAATCCTCTCTGTCCCATCATCGCCCTCCAGATTTTACCATCATTATCCCATGTCGCACATTTCTCAGCAACCACAAATCTTGCGATAAACAACCCCAAAGCTTACGATAAACGTAGTTTTCGGAATTCCTCTCCCCTCTATGTGATGGATTTCCATTGGATCGCATAGATCAAACAAATTTTGCTTACCACCTTTGAACCCTGCGAAAACTGCTTGCGGTTATTCCCTCCCCCACGCCCAAACCACCTGCCATTTGAAATGACCGTGTAATCAGTGCATTCATTGTTGAATAAAAAACGTTTATAAACCACCCAAATTCATTATTTTCACTTTATGTAACCATTTTCATGCAGAAGAAGCATTTGTAGACCAAAAATACCACTGTCGACTCTATTTTAAAGCCTAATTGAAATAGAATTCACCAAATAGATTACTACAACTACTGCAGAAGTCATCCAAGTGCTATAAAGACCAACAAAAGCTTCTTAAAGCTTTCTACAAACCAAGAATCCCTCCTGCACAACAAAACTTAAATTTTTCAAGGAATTCTTTGGAAAAACAGACTTATTCATCGATCTAAAAGAGTATTGTAGTTAATCAGATCATTTAGGAGCCTCTGAAACTAAAGAAAACCCCATTTGCTTCCTAAATCATTTATTCTGTAAACCCTGAGAAATCCTTTCACAAATTCTAGAAGTTTAAGCCATCTACAGACCTGAGAAAGCCTTATGTGACCTTCAAACCCTTTCCTACAGTACTTAGGCATCCTTTTTGCATAAAATTGATGTCTTGAGATTTTTTTTATCACAGAAAATGCATTATAAACCCTAGATATCCTTTGTAGAAACTCTAAATTTCTTGAAGTTGTGCTTTTGTTACAGAGATTAGAGTTTGGTAATTGAATGAGTTTAAAACCCTTTTGCAAACAATAGATAACCCCTCTTTTATCCTAGTCCTTCTACAAACTGTTAAAAATTCCAGAGGTGTTTTTACAGGCTTAAATCAGTTTTTTTAAGGTCAAAAGAGTATTGGAATTGATAAATCAAACAAATCAATGGCTTCTAAAAAAATTATAGGAGTCAATCCTCTACAACCCCCTGTTGTAGATTGTTAGGACCTCACACTGTACCATTTTTACCATACATATTGACACCACCTTACCCTTTATAACTATATTTAAAAAGGGTTCCATTATCATTTTCATCCATTTTATCCAAAGGTATATGAAATCCTTCTCTTTACTATATATTTAATATGTTTACATATAATTCCACATTACTCTTATATTTCATCATTAATCGAAGGTAGATTGTTGCTAACACAAGTCTAAAAGATCGCAGATAATTTATGATAAGGAATGTGATGTGCTGAAACAATCGGCCATTGCTGAAACAGTCGACTCCGTTGCTGAAACAGTCAGCGGGCACGTAAATTCCGTCACTACTCGTGATTTTCGATTCTGGAAGAGTATTTTGGGAACAATGGAAACAAGACGAAGACAAGCAAGGAAGTGGTTACACGGATTGTTCTGAAGCCAGTACTTTTTCTGTATCTGTTGTAACAATATTTTTCTATGGAAGAATAGAAGGGCCCTGTTTTAAGATAGAAGAACAGATTTGGATAAATATAGATTTGCTCTGATGTAACTGTAATAGATGTCTCCTCTTTAAAAATAGGAGACATCATCATTAGAAGGGGAGTTAGAGACTACAGGAGAAACATTGTTTTTGAGTGGAAAGGAGCAAGACTCCATTGTAATGTATCATTCCTTTTTGACAGATGAATAAAGGTTTCTTTTGAGTGCTTCAATTTAACTCTTTCCCTGGGGAATCTTGTGAGAAGGAAAGGGCTCGCCTTCATCACAAGATTCACCCGATTGCTCCTGTAGTTTGTTGAATTTCTTTATGATATTTGCACCTTAATTTAACTCTGTTTACTAAATCATTATTTACGTAATTTTGTAGTTCTTCAAGCATTCTGTTTTCTTTAACGCTGCATGAGTTTGGTAACATTCATTCTTAAAGAAGCCAAGAGGTATTTTTCTGTATCTGTTTGAATGTATGATTGATGCCGGGAAACAGGTGCTGAAGATTCATGTGCAAAGGAATAGGGTCCTATTCCCCATTGGTTGACTCTCTTTTTCCTGCAGTGTGATTAGTATCAGGAGACAAGTGCTAAAGGTTCCTGTTCATGGGAATAGGGTCCTGTTTTCTTGAATTTATCTTTTCTACAGTGTGATTAGTGTCAGGCAGTAGGTGCTGAAGTTCCTATTTGGAGGAATAGGGTCATGTTCCCTGTTATGGTTGATTGGTTTCCTTTCCTACAGGGTGATTTCCTTTCATTAGGATTCTTGAAAGACTGCAATAGAGGAATTGCTTCTACTGTAACACAAGTAGACTTCAGCTTTGTTAAAGCAGGGTGTGAATAGTTATATTTGTATGATTGATAATTGTGTGACTTTTACTACAACATTATCTTGCTTTTGGAATTGAGCATATCCAATGTGTGATTGTCTTTGGAATAAATAGACCTTCCCGGGTTGACAATTTATGTGGAGCTTGAATTGATAAAACAATTAAAGCGACCAACATTTTGGCGCCATTGCCGGGGAAGGAAATTATACATTTCAAAAGCATTAATATTTTCTTTCTAGATGTGCAGATTGTATGAGAGGACGCGGAACCCAGAAGAAAACTAATCCTACAGGTGGCAAGGGCAAAGGAAGGGGAGGAAGAAAGACTTTCATTGACGAGATTGTATCAAAGGCTGAATCATCACAAAGATTAAGTTCTCGAAGACCAAAACTTCATCACTCCCCTCAATCGGATTACAAAACAGAGGAAGTCGTGGGCCCTGAAAACATAGAGGAGCCGGTAACGGATATTAAAGGACTAGCAATCAGTACTGGAGAGTCAGAAGAAAGTGCTAGCAAATCAGCAGAGCACGTTGAGGAACTAATAGAGAGTGTTGGACGACCAGTGGAAAACATTGAGGAGCCAGTAGAAGATCTTGAGGATCAAGAAAGTGCAGTAGGAGAACAACCAATGGAAGGAAACAACGAAGAATTATTTGGTGGAGGACGTGTAGATCCTGAAGGAGAAGGAAGGGATGAAAATTCTCTCTCTACCTTGGGATTTCCTATCAGTGATCTCCCTAGAGGAACAAATCCTATGAAGAATATTCCATTGTCAGCTTTACCCAACTTCCATGGTTTATCCTCTGAAGATCCGGATGAATTTATTTTTGAATTTGATATATTATGCAGAAGTTATGATTATGTTACTAATGCTCAAAAGTTGAAGCTGTTTCCAGCAACCTTAAAAGGAAATGCTTTAAGATGGTTCATGAGCCTTGGAAGTCAGGTAATCACAACATGGGAATAGATGAAACAAAAATTTCTACTTAAATATCAAGACTATTTTCGGACGAGAGAAAAGAGGGACGAACTATTCAACATGGCACAAAAGCCGGACGAGAATCTGGAGGACTATGTGGAAAGGCTGCAGTATAATCTGCAGAGATCTGATCATCCGAATATAAGTAAAGAAATTCGCAAAACAATATTACTTAGAGGATTAAGGGATGATTGTTTGGACATGTTAAACATTCTTGGCAAGGGAGATATATCTAAAGAATCATATGATGAGATTGTTGAACTTTGTAAAAGATGTTCAAGAGGAGCTGCAAAGAATAGAGTAAGTAACAGAGATCCCACCTATTCAAGAGTGCAGAAATCAGCCAGTGGGGGAGCAACAAGAGCTGAAATAGGTAATTTACTTGAAGAATTTAAAACTGAGATGTTAAGTTCTTTTGCTTCACAAATTGACACCTTGCAGGTTAAAAATAAGCAGGCTGAAGCAGAAGCAGCTCTGGCTGTCTTTTGCCCAAAATTCAGAGACAAACATCCACTAAGGGAATGCCCATTGGAAAAAATACCAATCTGCACCCTTTGTGAGAAAGATCATGAAACAAAACAATGTCCCTCTCTATCAGGAATAAAGGAAACATTACAGCCAACGGAAGAAGAAGCTGAAGCAGTTTACCTGCTAACACAAAGAAGGCAATGGCAACCAAAAGGACAAGGTATGAATTCTAGTATGCCATTTAATCGTTGGAATAATTATTCTGCTTTTAGTCAGACAAATTACCCTCCCTTTAATCAAATGCAATACCCACCCTTTAATCAGATGAATTTACCACCCATACAACAATCAAACCCTCCCTTTGTTGATCCTGCAATGTGGACTCCTTGGCCCCCACAGCATCCATCTTCTTTTAACCCTTGGAATTCAAATTGGAGAAGCCAACAACTCCCGTATCCAAATCAATTTCCTCAATTTCAACAACCACTTCCTCTACCGTCAAATGCTCCACCAAATAATCAAATGAGACCCCAGCTACCTGTACAACCAAATCCTAACCCCAATAATAAAGTTGTGCAAGTCATTGATATTCAGAATCAGCCTATATTTTCTACTATGCAATGTAATGATATTCATTTGAGATCCGGGAAAATAGTAGAACCTATCATTGATGACATAACCTCTTTTGATTCTGATAAAGAGGAAACTGAGAAACATAAAAAAGCACAACCACCCTTTAACAAGGGTATTGAAATAACAGAACCACCATTCCCCGAGCATTTAGTTTTAACTAGAACGCCTGAAACACCTGATTTTAATCTTTTAGGGGAATTGCAAAACTTGTATGTTAAAATTCCACTTTTACAGGCACTGAGAGATGTACCAATTTATGCCAGAACCATAAGGGATATTTGTGTTAAGAAACCTGGTAGGAAAACTAAAGATCCCCTTACAGTTCATGTGATGGGTGATTTATCTGCATTAATGTCCGGAAAAACCCCTCCTGTGAAATATGGTGACCCTGGCCATCCTACCGTGACAGTTCAAATTGGTAAAACAATGATTCCTCAAGTTCTGGTAGATCTAGGTGCTGCAATAAACATAATGACTCTTGAAACTTCACAGTTGTTACAGTTGAATAACACAATCAGAGATACACCAACTATCCTAGAGTTAGCTGACCGTTCTACAATTAAACTAGAAGGAGTTGTTGAAGATCTAGTTATCTCATTTGAATCCTGGAATTACCCAGCTGATTTTGTCGTATTACAAACTAAAACAAAGCTGGGGGGACATCCTTTAATTCTGGGGAGGCCATGGCTGGCCACATCTGATGCCTTTATCAGTTGCAGATCTGGTTCAATGACAATTTCTAATGGTTATGAAACCAAACATCTTACTCTTTATCCTCATGCTACACCCATAATTAATAATGAAGATTCTATGTGGATGGATTATGATGATAATGCTATTCAGCCCATTTTAACTATCGGACAAGCCTTAACTCTTAAAGACAATACATAGGATGAAATAATTAATAATTTTATTTGTGAACCTTCCTCTGTAATTGCTGAAACACACAATCAATTGACTGCAATTTTTGAAACAGATACCCAGGAAAAGATTGAATCTGAAGATTTATCTCAAACATTAACCACCATCTCATCTAAAAGCATAACAGTCGAAATCGAACCTGGCAAGACATTAAACATAAATCCTGATCTAACAGTTGCTGAAACACAGCAGTTAATGAAGTTATTACATGAAAATAAGGAAGCATTTGCATGGGATTACACGGATATGAAAGGAATCTCTTCTGAATTATGTACTCACCGAATTTATATTAAAGAAGGATGCCGACTAGTCTGTCAACCCCAAAGACGAATGAACCCTAATTTAAGGGAAATTGTTAAAGAAGAACTTCAGAAATTGCTTAATGCGGGATTTATATACCCCATATCTGACAGTGAATGGGTTTCCCCATTGGTAATTTTCCCTAAGAAAAACGAGAAATAGAGAGTGTGTGTTGATTACAGAGCCTTAAACAAAGCTACTCAAAAGGATCACTTTCCTTTGCCTTTCATTGATCAGGTGTTGGATAGTCTGTCAGGGAAGAAATTCTTTTCTTTTCTAGATGGATTCAGTGGGTATAACCAAATTAGAATTGCACCCCAGGACCAGGACAAGACCACTTTCACCAGTCCTTGGGGAACTTTTGCTTATAGAGTTCTTCCATTTGGGCTATGTAATGCACCAGCAACTTTTCAGAGGGCTGTTATAGGAATCTTTTCTGATATGTTGAATGACTCTATAGAAATATTTATGGATGATTTTACTCCTTATGGTGTGTCTTTTGAAGATGCATTACAAAATCTTGAGAAGGTACTTAAACGTTGTATACAAGCTCACCTCTCCCTAAGTACTGAAAAATGTCATATGATGATGAGTGAAGGAGTAGTGCTTGGACATTTTATTTCATCTCAAGGTATTCAGGTAGATCCATCTAAAATATTGGTCATTCAGAATCTTTCTGTTCCTAAAACACAAACCGATGTGAGAAGTTTTCTAGGACATGCTGGATACTACAGAAGATTTATTAAAGATTTTTCTAAGATAGCTTCTCCATTATTTGTGTTGCTTATGAAAAATGCTGAATTTAAGTGGACTAATCCTTGTCAGAAAGCCTTTGTAGAACTCAAGCATCAGTTATCTATCGCTCCTATTTTGAGGGGACCTGATTGGGCCCTCCCTTTTCATATATCTTCTTATGCTTCAAACACTGCAATTGGAGCTGTCTTGGGACAAGAGGAGAATCATCTTCCTTATGCTATCTACTTTATCAGTAAGAACATGACCCCTGCTGAGCTTCATTATACAGTTACCGAAAAAGAGTTTCTTGCGGTAATTTATGCCATTAATAAATTTCGACATTATATCACTGGTTATTCTACCTTTGTCCACACTGATCACTCGGATATTAAGTATTTAATGAGCAAATCTGTCACAAATGCTCGAGTTACCAGATGGCTATTGTTACTGCAGGAGTTTGATATTACAATTGTAGATCGGCCTGGTAAAGAAAATGTGGTGGCTGATTTCCTTTCATGGTTAAAAACTGATAATAATATTCCAGTAGATGATTCCTTTCCTGATGAGTATTTATTTGCAGTCTCTGCTCACTCTCCGTGGTATGCAGATATTGCCAATTATTTGGTTGTAGGAAAATTACCATCACACCTGTCATACAGAGAAAAGAGAAGAATTGTTCAACAAAGTGCCAGGTATAGTTGGATAAGTGGGTGTCTTTTTTATACATGGCTTGATCATAAAATCCGAAGATGCATTAGGGAGGATGAAGTGTACGACATACTAAAAGCTTGTCATGATGGCCCTTGCGGAGGGCATTTTGCTGATAAAAGAACAGCACACAAAATTTTGAGGATGGGTTACTATTGGCCCTCATTATTTAAGGATGCAAAGAAATATGTGAGGGCTTGTGACAGCTGCCAGCGAATGGGTCAACCCAATCATAGAGATCAAATGCCATTAAACCCCCAGGTAGTATCCGAACCATTTGAAAGATGGGCCTTGGATTTTATAGGACCCATTAATCCTCCATCCAATCAAAGAACTTATATATTAGTCTCTACAGACTATATGACTAAATGGGTGGAGGCCAAAGCACTTATTAGAGCCAATGAAGAAGTTGTCCTAGCTTTCTTATTTGAAGAAATCTTCACTAGATTTGGAATTCCTAGAGAGCTAGTTATAGATGGAGGACCTCCATTCAATTCTCATGGTTTTAAGTCTACCCTTCAGAAATATCATATTCATCATAGAATGACTACACCATACCACCCTCAGGCCAATGGGCAGGTGGAAAGCACAAATAAAGTATTAGAAGCCATTCTAACTAAAACAGTGAAGGATAACCGGAAGGATTGGTCTCAAAGGCTCCCTGAAGCACTATGGGCTTACAGAACTACCTAGAGAAACACTACAGGTTTTTCTCCCTATGAATTGGTTTATGGTAAAAATGTTGTTTTTCCTGTGGAATTTGAAATTAAAACTCTAAGAACTGCTTTAGCTATTAATATTGATTTGACTGATGTGCAGACAGCTAGGTTGCAGCAGATTCTTGAATTGGATGAAAAGAGATTAGATGCCATTCACCAAACAACCATGATTTAACAACAAAGAATGAAGTGGCATGATAAAATCATCAAACACAAGCAGTTCCAAAAAGGTAATTGGGCCTTATTGTATGACTCTCGGTTTGAAAATTTTCAGGGTAAGCTATGTACACGATGGCTTGGACCATATGACGTAGATGTTGTTTTTCCTAATGGAATAGTAAGACTTTTAAGAATTGATGATTCTAAAACACCTCTACTAGTAAATGGTCATAGGCTTCGTTTGTACCAGCGCCCTGTTTCTAAAGAAGATTTCAAGGCTGCTTACATGACTGATATACATTATCTTTTTCTAGGGGAGTCTTTTGCTCCTCACAGCATTTAATTTTCTGCACTGAATTTCTAGCATTAGATTAGATTAAAAACTAATAATCCCTGTCAAGGGTTGGCATGTTACAATTGAATTTTGCAGATTATGGAAGAACTCATTAAGGAGGACAGATTCATCACAAGAAGATCTGAAGCTTCAATCACAGAAGCTTTTTTCCCTTCATTTCAACCCATTTCCTAGCAATATCCCTTTTATTACTTATCCCATTTCTACATTTTTCCCTTTTTCCATTTTTTTCCCCACTTCTACCTATTCCTGAAATATCATCTTTCAGCTAGTATTTCCCATTCCTTACTGCTGAAATTATCCCTTAGCAAGTACTTCTCCCACTTGTCTTAAACCCAAATCATTACATCCCATTCTCCTTATTTTTCCCTTTGCTGAAACACCACTTTCAGCAACATGACATTCATTTTTCCATTGCTGAAACACCACTTTCAGCAACCTGTCATTCATCTTTTCATTATTAAAACACCATTCCTTTCCTCTGCTACAGAATTTTCTTAGTTCTCCATTTTTATTCTTCAGATCCCTTGGGTGAACATTATTCAGTATTGAGCAGATCCTGATATGCTTCTGTTTCTACATTCCAGAGAAATTTAAAGATTCTTCCATCAATATCAAGCCATTATGAAGCACTCTATACTTCGAATTATAAAAACAAAGGTAAAAATATAAGGTATGTGGTTTTTTTGTAATACAGTTAAATAATATTTTAAAGAGAGGATCTTGCTCATAATGATTACAATCCCCGCACACTTAAACATCATTTCATCATTCCACATCATCCAATCCACCGTCACTCTTCATATCCATTATTTCCGCCGTCATTGAGACTCCATATCCTCTATTGCAACGATTAGCTTGACCAAAGCCTGTGTTTCTGTTCTCTGCGCCTCTGCATGTGACTCAAGTTAGTAGCTATGGGAGGTTCGGCTATCAGACATGAGCCTGGCTCGATAAATCTTCTTGAATTGTTCCCGGAGGCCTACCAAATTTTTCAGCAGGCAGGATGGATAACATACTTCGAAAGGTTAGGAGAATTTGATCCTCAGCAAGTTTTAGAGTTTGCGCAGAATTTTCAGGAAGACTACTCCGTGGTTCAAGGGGTCCAAATTTTGGTCACAAAGGAAGATATAGCACAAGTTTCAGGGTTGTCGGTCACAGGTGCTCGCTGGTTCAGCAGGAAACAAGTCATTTTAAATGCACAGCAGGACTTCCTTCTTCCAGAGGAACAGGTTGAGAATAAAGGTCGCGGTATAAGTCTGCATTCATTACCTCACCCATGGCCAACAGTAGCTGAATTCATCAAGCACTATTTGACTTGCGAGGGGCGTTACCAGGTAGTTTATCAACACGACTTTGTTTTAATGAATCATTTGCGGCATGGTCGATTAGTTAATATTCCTTATTATCTGCTTGGATGTATTAAAAACATGTCATATTACTGTAGACGGGTAAAATTCCCATTACTATCCCTTACCCATCATCGCTTATGTCAATTATTAATTCAGAGGGGTTTTGCTCAGCAAAATCCCCCTCTGAATAATCCACTCCTCCTTCTCCAGCAAGCCAAAATTCCCCAGCAAGCCGAAAGTCCCCAAGAAACCCCCGAAAGTTCTTATGAGAGGCAACTGGAAGATATCCCTGACCCCCCATTGATCCCATCCTCAGAACCAGTTGACCTACCCCCAAGTTCATCCCATTTAGCAGAGTCACCCCTTCCCACTGTCCACATCTCTAGCGATGACTCTCAAGCTGAAACACCCCCATCTCCCCTTACGCATAAAAGGAAGAGACGAACTCCAATAGTCTCTGTCTCAAAAAGACAAACAAGGGCCACATCCCAAGCTGTCACCTCTTCCGAAAGCCCTTCCCCTAGAAAAGAATATTCTCCTAAAAAGAAAAGGAAATTCACTGACTTTTCTGCTTTCCTACCTAGGAGGAAAATGAAAATGACTGTTGAAACTGAAGTCACTCCCATTTCCCCTGACCCTGCGACTATCCTGTTAAAACTTCAATCCTCATCACCATTCCAAATTCCCCAACCATTACCCGTCTCGTCCTGCGGCACTGTTCCACAAGAACCAGATGCCCAGGGTAATATGACATCGTTTACTACTCAAACAATAACTGCTCGACAAGAACTAGTTACTCACTCAGAAGCTGAAACACAAGAACCAGCTACTAAGGTACAAAAATCATGCACCAAGCATGATAATACAAGGAATCCAGCTGTAGCTGAAACACAAGAACTAGCTACAACTGTGGATCAGCAGTCAACTCCAGCAAAATCAACCAACACACAGGGTTCACCCACTATGGCATATTTATTGGAGGAAAATGAGTTTTTGAAGTCAGAACTAGAGGCCTATAAGAAAGAATTGATAATGGCAAGGGAAGCCTTTGATAGAGAATTAAATCTCTACATGTTGGCACACACAGCATCAGCACAAAAGAAGGATCCATGCAGAGAATACATGTGCCATGAATGTGGAAACATTTACCAACAGGCAGGATACAAAATAGTCAAAATTCCAGTGCCTGAGGCATCCACATCAGTTGCAATCAAAGAAGAACGCCCTACTGTCACACAAGAACCAGTAGGGCCCTCAAAAAGTCTGGAAAAAGAAACCAAACCATAGATATCCTGCCCTGTGTTAGTCAACTCAGCTACTCAGACGATGCCCCAACCCAGTACTTATAATGCCGGGACACAGACTCCACCATGGAAACAATTAGAAATAATGAATAACTGGAAGAAGCAGTATGCTGTGGATCAAGATAAAATATTACAACAGCATAAGTTGGCCTGCCAGAATCAGATGTATGCCAACTGGGATGATTGGGAGCAGACACTGCAACAGCTCAAGGATTCTAAGAAAGAAATCAAGGAATTAAAAGAGAAACTGGTTTTGATGTTTTCATTAGTACAAAAATTGTTAGCCACCAGGAAACCCTTCTTAAATTATTCTCTGTTACTTTCTGAACGTCTTTTTTATTTTCAATTGAAGGCAATTAAGGATGGGAGACCTCATGAGTTGCTCACAGTGAAACAATTTGTCAAAACATTTGCTGAGGCCCCCGCTAGTGACCAACATTTGTTATGTGAACTTTATCTTCATAATGAGGCTATGCCTGAAAATAGACAGGTCAATCTCACTCCAATTGTTGGTGATGTACAAATTAGGGCATTTGTTTCATTTCTTGCCAATCAAATCACATGGAAAACTGCTTTTATTGCAAGTAGGCATAATGAGGACAATCGCCTCCTTTGGATTAGACCGGAACCTTCAAATCCGGCCATTTTTGTAGCAGAATATCACCGATTTTTGCAGAAGACAGGAATGCGCCGCTACATACAACAACTGCAAGCCTCAACACTTCTAAAGTGTCATCAGTTAATTAGAGTCAAGGAAACTGCTGCCTTGAAGGCCAACACCATGTTCTGGCAGCAGTCATGTAAGGAAAGACAAGAGTATCACCCTTTTAGCCCTGATAATCTTCAAACTGCACTATCCAGGGTACCAAACTACATCAGATGCATTCAGCAATGTGCCGAGAACTGGATTGGTTATCATTTTCACTTCTCGATCTTATGGATGCCGGCAGAACAATACTAGTCTCACTACCAATTGGCTAACAGGGACGAGGCAGTAGCATGGCAGAAATTGCAGAACAACCAGGGATTCCGAGCTTCGACAGAAGCCACCTTCCACAGTTACTGCTTGAGTAACTTGCATGCAAAGAGTCAGTACTCAGACTCTGACTCGGACTAAAAGTTGCCTGAGGACATGCAACCCTTTTAGCTAGGGGGGATGTTAGGACCTCACAATGTACCATTTTTACCATACATATTGACACCACCTTACCCTTTATAACTATATTTAAAAAGGGTTCCATTATCATTTTCATCCATTTTATCCAAAGGTATATGAAATCCTTCTCTTTACTATATATTTAATATTTTTACATATAATTCCACATTACTCTTATATTTCATCATTAATCGAAGGTAGATTGTTGCTAACACAAGTCTAAAAGATCGCAGATAATTTATGATAAGGAACGTGTTGTGCTGAAACAATCGGCCGTTGCTGAAACAGTCGACTCCGTTGTTGAAACAGTCAGCGGGCCGTAAATTCTGTCACTACTCGTGATTTGCGATTGTGGAAGAGTATTTTGGGAACAATGGCAACAAGACGAAGACAAGCAAGGAAGTGGTTACACGGATTTTTCTGAAGCCAGTACTTTTTCTGTATCTGTTGTAACAATATTTTTCTATGGAAGAATAGAAGGGCCCTATTTTAAGATAGAAGAACATATTTGGATAAATATAGATTTGCTCTGATGTAACTATAATAGATGTGTCCTCTTTAAAAAGAGGAGACATCATCATTAGAAGGGGAGTTAGAGACTACAGGAGAAACATTAATTTTGAGCGGAAAGGAGCAAGACTCCATTGTAATGTATCATTCCTTTTTGACAGATGAATAAAGGTTTCTTTTGAGCGCTTCAATTTAACTCTTTCCCTGGGGAATCTTGTGAGAAGGAAAGGGCCCGCCTTCATCACAAGATTCACCCGATTGCTCCTGTAGTTTGTTTAATTTCTTTATGATATTTGCACCTTAGTTTAAATCTGTTTACTGAATCTTTATTTACGTAATTCTGTAGTTCTTCAAGCATTCTGTTTTATTTAACGCTGCATGAGTTTGGTAACATTCATTCTTAAAGAAGCCAAGAGATATTTTTCTATATCTGTTTGAATGTATGATTGATGCCGGGAAACAGGGGCTAAAGATTCTTGTGCAAAGGAATAGGGTCATGTTCCCCATTGGTTGACTCTCTTTTTCCTGCAGTGTGATTAGTATCAGGAGACAGGTGCTGAGGGTTCCTGTTCATGGGAACAGGTGTTGGAAATATGATGCAGGATGTTGTCCTTGATGGCAACCCACTGAATGAAGATAAAGACATGTGACTGTTGACATATGTTGTCCTTGATGGCAATCCACCTGATGAAGTTATTCTTGACTTGATGGACTTGGTAAATGATGTAAATCTGATGTGATATGATGTTTATATGATGCTGAGTGTTGTCCTTGAAAGGCAACCCACTTGATGAAGATGATGAAAACTTACTTGATGAAGTTGTGCTTGATAGCATATGTCCTTGATGAAGGAAATCTGATGTATCTATAGTGTGAACAAAAGGCAATGAAGAAAGGAATTCAGAATGTACTCAAAGTATGATGAAAAAGAGTATGTCTCTTGGTATACGCGGATTGGCCTAGGGGAAATCGCGTATGCACGCGGAAAAGAACATGCCAAGTCGCGTATGGGCTAAAGCGCTCAAAAAGTGAAAATCTAGGGGCCCGTGGTATTGAAGGCTCATGGTATTGAAGAAGGCGCCCGTGGTATTGAAGGCTCATGGTATTGGTGCCCGTGGTATTGAAAAAGGGGCTCATGGTATTGACAAAGGGTAATCATATATAAGGAGAAGAAATTTATTGTGCAAATGATGAGTGTGGGAGCAAGATGTCTGAACTTGAATAAATACTTCTCTATGAAGTATATCTGTATGAAAAGGGTAAAGGTTTGTTGATAGATCTGAATCTATGATGCACTTATGAAGAAATGATGAAGCGGGACTTCTAGATCTGAAATGTACTTGTATTTGCTAGATCTGTTTATGGAAGGCCTAGATCTGTGATGAGGCGAACATCTAGGCGAACATCTGTCTGAAGTAAAGGGTTAGATCTGAACTGAATATCTGATCTGATGAAGTATGCTGCTCTGTAATGATTGAAGATCTATATGCTACTTCGCCACGGAGGAAGCGCGTATATACGCAGCTTCAGCGAAGAGAAAGCGCGTATGCGCAATAAAATATACACTGAGGTATACGCTGGTTTGTGTGGACGGAAGCGCGTATATACGTGACATCAGTGAAGTAAAAGCGCGTATTCATACTAGGGTTTGCTGAAGCAAGGGGTATGAAATATCTGATCTGTTCTGCTGTGTTTCTGCTATCTGATCTGTGTTGATATGAATCTGTTAATGATGTATGGTTGTGCTTAAAAGTATGGAAAGGGTCCAGTATGAAAATATGATGAAATGTGGCCTGCAAGTGGTGTTCTATTGAAGTTGTTGGATCCAGTGTGAAAATTGATGAAACGTGGTCCAAGGTGGTGCTGAGGGTTGTAGCCTTCAGTCAGGGGGTTGTAGCTCCCTTCCAGGTGAGGTTGGTAAACGAGATCGGGGGGTTGTAGCTCCCTTCCAGGAGAGGCTGGTAAACGAGTCAGGGGGTTGGAGCTCCCTTCCAGGAGAGGCTGGTAAACGAGCGCAGGTGGGTGCCTGCGTGCTGGTCAAGTCTGCGCCAGCACATATGTTGTAAGATGTTTTCTCTATAATAAAATATTGAAGGCTGAGCAACTGCAGCGGTGGGTTTCTCCCGACTTGGGTTTCCACCTAAAAATCCTGGTGTTCATGTGTGATGCTTTGTGTGATGGTTTATTCTGTTCTTACTGCACATGTTTACTTCTTATTGAATATCTGAAGAATAAATGATGGAATGGTTTAAGTGAAGAATTAATGACATATCTAGATCTCTGTGTATACGCAAGTTTCATAAAGGGGATCCGCGTATATACGCTAGTTTACTGAAGTAAAGTAGCGTATGGGTTTTAAGGAATGAAAAAGTAAAAAGATTTGATTATGCAGTAAATACTGATTCACCCCCCCCCCCTCTCAGTATTTTTCCCAACAATTGGTATCAGAGAAGGTCCTTCTGCAGAAGCTTGATCGCTTGAAGGAGATCCGTCACAATGGGAAAGAAGCAAAAGAAGAAGGCTACTGAAAAGGATATATCTCAGAAAACTTGTGCAGCAGAAAATAAAGAAGATAAATCAGGTATTGATAGTTGTTCTTATGACTCACTTTCGGTGCATGTAATGATGAAGATAGTGTAAGTAAAGTCTTGGATCTGAAGGAAGCTATTAAGAAAATTGAAGATCAACAAAGATCATTTAATAAAAGCGAAGCTATTTACAAAGAGATGATCTCTCAAATGGAAAAACAAATAGAAATGCTGAATGGACAGGTGGACAAATATCAAAGGTTTCATACTTATGCATCTAATCGAATGACAAGACTTGAAGCAGAAATCAACGAATCAAGCAAGAAGAATGAAGGACTTGAGGCTGCAATCATCTCTCTGCAAACAGATAGTGAAGCATCAAGTAAGAAGAATGAGGAACCTCTACCATCATTTGAAAAGGAAGGACTTGAAGCAGAAATCATTTCCCTCAAAGAAGACTTGAATAAATCAAATAAGAAGAATAAGGGTCTTGAAGCAGAAATCATCTCTCTCAAGGAAGATCTGGAAAAATCAAAGAAGAAGAATGAAGAGCTGGAACAAACATGTGAAGAAAACGAAAATTGGCTGAAAAAGGAGATTCTAAATCTGAAGGATCAAGTAGAAGATGGAAGAAGGAAAGAAGAAAGCATGACAAAGCAATGTCAAGACTTGGAGGTTGAGGTAAACATTCTCAAAGGTAAATTAGAAGAAAAGGTTAAACTTTTGAGGTTTCAAGATAGTACTAAGATTCTAAATAATATTCTTAGTAGTCAAAGGTCTCCTTCTATCAAACTTGGTCTTGGTTTTCATGAAACAGTCAAAGGAGAATCTAGTTCACAAGGGAAGGCTAATGATTCAAAGGAAGACAATGCAAAATCTGAAGTGTTGAAAGAAACAAAAGGTCAACCAACAGTCATGAATTCTCAAAGGAAATCATTCAATAATGTTGAATGCTTTAGATGTCATAACTATGGGCATGTTGCAGAAAATTGCAGAAGTAGAGTGTTTCAGCCACAAACAAACAGATCCTACTCAGAAAGGTACTCTAGTCTCTTCAGAGGATATTGTTTCTCATGTAACATGTATGGACATAAAGCAGCTGATTGCAAAAGGAGGAAGATTAGAAATACTCTTTATGATTCTTATGCTTATTTTTCTAGCCACATGAGATGTTATGCTTGTAATAAGTATGGACATGTAGAAAAGGAATGCAGGATGAACAGATCTGGGAAAGTGGATAACTTCCAGCACTCAAATAGAAAGTTCAAGCAAATTTGGAAAAAGAAGGAGGACCGATCAGAAACGTAGGGAATTCAGACCCTACTGCAGTCAACTGCTTCTGGAAGCTTACTTCTCTGATTGACTGCAGGAATGATGTGGGATACATTAGGAGATTTAGTAATGTATCGTCACAAGGGGAGCAATGCATGATGACTCTCATGGTTGATTTGATTATTCTGGTTATGTTTACTTCTGATATCGCATCTGATGTGGAAAGGACAGGTACAGGAGGTACAAGCTCAAGAAGAAATGAAGGAAGATGGAAATTTTCTATGCTTCACTTTCCATACGCAGGTTCCATTAACTAAAGTCGTGTATACACGCGAGTTCCAGAAGACGCAGTCGCGTATGTATTGATGATAAGAAAATTTATCTGATAGCTGAAGATCTGAAGCAGAGGTCCAGGGGGAGCATCAGTCTGACTGCTGATGATTGCACTGTTAGCATCATTCTAGTTATACTCATGATAATGAAATGATGCATGGGTTCTTGTGTTGAAGATTATGGATGAAGCCTAGTTGCTTTATTATGAAGAGCATTCATTGTTGAAAGTCTTATAGTTCAGATATGAGGACAGATCATGCAGAGATTGTTGTTGATGACTTGCTATTGAAGGTGTCTCAGATTGCACAAGTTAAGGAAGAAGCACTGGTTTAGGGGGAGTAGCAGGTTGATGATTGCATTGTTGGCAATATGACTGCTTATTATTTGGTTATTGTGATACTCATGCTCAAATGATGATGGCTTGGTACATGGTTTATGATGATGAGACGTTGAATGAGCTGTGTTTACTGCTTACTGAAGTTTATCTGTTGGATGAAATTGGAAGTCTTATGATTCAGAGATAAGAATAGTTCATGCATAGTTTGTTACTTTGGTTGAGATCTTTCCCTACATATGTTACTTCTTGATAATGATGATGTTGGACCACATAGACGATTACTTGACACTTATGTGAAGATGCTGTTCTGATATGGTAATCTCTCTTGGAAAGAATGTTTTGATGCTGCAAAGAATATGAAGACTTGATTACTAATGTGCTTATGCTACAACCGTTGGATGACGCTTGAAGACTCAACTACACTGTTCTATCTGTCTGTAGCTCAGGGAAGCGTTCAAATATCTCAGAAAGAAGCTGAACACTGTCTTTGCCTCACAGAGAATCAGATCTGGTTGAAATTTAGAAGATGGCTTGGGATACGCGGGTTTCCTGAAACACAGTCGCGTATGTACGCGAGTTCATGCACAGAAAACCGCGTATGTCTGATTGCTGACAAATTTTTGGTTGGTTCAGCTCTCTTCAGCACAGCTGCAGTGCTGTTTGGTATCTCTGATACTGTTTGGTATCTCTGGTGGTGTTCCAGTTCTCATAATTCTGTTTCTAATGTTTTGATGAAGATGCCTTGATGATTTGTTGGTGGAAGTTTTCGGGATGCACAAACTAAGGGGGAGCCTTAGTCATTTGGAAAGATTGCTTGGTTGCACAGATTCAGGGGGAGCATTAGCTTTGCTGACTATAATGCAGTGTTGGCATTATGATGGTTCTGAAATATGTTCTCTCTCTTGAGGACTTTCTGGTGTTGGTCATAAATGGTCATATTTGTATTTTGATGAAAAGGTCTTGTTGAGACCCATGATGTAAAATTGTAATATTCAGTCATGTAAGGACTTGTCAAATGTTTGTAAACCCACTTGGTTGGGTAGCTGAGTCAAATTTGTAAACCCACTTGGTTGGGTACTTGAGTCTTCTATGTAAATCCACTTGGATGAATCTTTGATGTAAGTATGAGTCATTGGTGATAGGAATGTCATAGAGTCATTGAAAAATATGTTTGAAGTTTCAGCATGAACTCAGGGGGAGCTTGGTCACTTCAGTATACATCAGATCTACAGAACGCTTCTTCTACATGAGGAGAAAAGGGGGAGAGTATGTTGTTGTTGATCCGCCCGTTGCCCTTGATGTCAAAGGGGGAGAGTGTGTTGGTTTTGATCTGCTGGTTTTGTCCTTTGCCCTTGATGTCAAAGGGGGAGAGTGACATAGTGTTTGAATGAAGATAATGATGTGCCCTTTGCCCTTGATGTCAAAGGGGGAGAGTAACATGGTGTTTGAATGATGCCAAAAATGGAGAGAGTGACATGGCAAATAGGGAAAATGACATGGTGTCATTGTACTCTTAATGTATCTATCTGTTGTGGTAACCAAACACCATCATGGTTGCCATCAAGTCCAAAGGGGGAGATTGTTGGAAATATGATGCAGGATGTTGTCCTTGATGGCAACCCACTGAATGAAGATAAAGACATGCGACTGTTGACATATGTTGTTCTTGATGGCAATCCACCTGATGAAGTTATTCTTGACTTGATGGACTTGGTAAATGATGTAAATCTGATGTGATATGATGTTTATATGATGCTGAGTGTTGTCCTTGAAAGGCAACCCACTTGATGAAGATGATGACAACTTACTTGATGAAGTTGTGCTTGATAGCATATGTCCTTGATGAAGGAAATCTGATGTATCTATAGTGTGAACAAAAGGCGATGAAGAAAGGAATTCAGAATGTACTCAAAGTATGATGAAAAAGAGTATGTCTCTTGGTATACGCGGATTGGACTAGGGGAAATCGCGTATGCACGCGGAAAAGAACGTGCCAAGTCGCGTATGGGCTAAAGCGCTCAAAAAGTGCAAATCCAAGGGTAACCACCATGGTATTGACCCATAGTATTGGGTAATGATCCGCCTAATTGACCCCGTCCAGGTAGTTTTGGGCTTATGGTATTGTTTTGGTCCATGGTATTGAAAAAGGGGATCATGGTATTGAAAAAGGATAATCATATAAAAGGAGAAGAAATTCATTGTGCACAACATGAGTGTGAGTGCAAGATGTCTGAGCTTGAATGAATACTTCTCTCTGAAGTATATCTGAATGGAAAGGGTTACACTTGAATGATAAATCTGATTGTATGATGCACCAATGATGAAGAAAGGGATCTAGATCTGAATTGTTCTTGTATTTGTTAGATCTGATTAGGGAAGGCTTAGATCTGTGATGAGGCGAGCATCAAGGCGAACATCTGTCTGAAGAAAAAGGGTAGATCTGAACTGAATATCTGATCTGATGAAGTATGCTGCTCTGTAATGATTGAAGATCTATACGCTGCTTCGCCGCGGAGGAAGCGCGTATATACGCAGCTTCAGCGAAGAGAAAGCGCGTATGCGCAATAAAATATACACTGAGGTATACGCCGGTTTGTGTGGACGGAAGCGCGTATATACGCGAAATCAGTGAAGTAAAAGAGCGTATGCAAACTAGGGTTTGCTGAAGCAAGGGGTATGAAATATCTGATCTGTTCTGCTGTGTTTCTGCTATCTGATCTGTGTTGATATGTATCTGTTGGTGATGTATGATTGTGTTTAAAAGTATGGAAAGGGTCCAGTATGAAAATATGATGAAATGTGGCCTGCAAGTGGTGTTCTATTGAAGTTGTTGGATCCAGTGTGAAAATTGATGAAACGTGGTCCAAGGTGGTGTTGAAGGTTGTAGCCTTCAGTCAGGGGGTTGTAGCTCCCTTCCAGGTGAGGCTGGTAAACGAGATCAGGGGGTCGTAGCTCCCTTCCAGGAGAGGCTGGTAAACGAGTTAGGGGGTTGGAGCTTCCTTCCAGGAGAGGCTGGTAAACAAGCGCAGGTGGGTGCCTGCGTGCTGGTCAAGTCTGCGCCAGCACATATGTTGTAAGATGTTTTCTCTATAATAAAATATTGAAGGCTGAGCAACTGCAGCGGTGGTTTTCTCCCGATTTGGGTTTCCACCTAAAAATCCTGGTGTTCATGTGTGATGCTTTGTGTGATGGTTTATTCTGTTCTTACTGCACATATTTACTGTTTATTGAACATCTGATGAATGAATGATGGAATAATATAAGTGAAGATTTAATGACAGATCTAGATCTCTGTGTATACGCTAGTTTCATAAAGGGGATTCGCGTATATACGCTAGTTTACTGAAGGAAAGTAGCGTATGGGTTTTAAGGAATGAAAAAGTAAAAAGATTTGATTATGCAGTAAATACTGATTCACCCCCCCCCCTCTCAGTATTTTTCCCAACATCACTTTCTGGTATTTTCTCAGGGGCAACAAAAATTATACCATCACCTGGTCCAAATGAATGGCATACCGAAAATTTGAACACGAAACAAGTTTACATGATGTCTGGAAACATTCCTAACCCTGAACCTCAAAGTAGTAACTTATTACCTAGGGGGCATCCTCAAGGTAGTATTTTATTTCCTGGGGGGCAACCTCAAGGGCATTACTCAATTTAGGGTCCACAACCTCTTCAAGGAGAGTACCCTATGCCAGGGCAACCATCTTTCGAAGGACAACAGCCTCCTTTAGGGCCACAGTTCTACCCAGAACAACAATTGTTTCAGTGAGGTCAATATTTTAGTGGGAATTATCCAGCCAAATATAAAACATATGTTCCAAATTATCAACCTGGTTATGGTCCATCTTATGCAGCACAACCTTCAATGGGAGATCCATATCCTAGAGTAAACACGGTGTGGAATCTGACACAAAATCAACCGAATTTGCAACCTAATATGCAAGTACCTTATAATCAACCTAGTCAGCCGATTGGTTACAGTCAAATCCAACAACCTTCCCAACCTATGCTTCAAGTTATACCACAGGTATCTGCACCTATTACTATTCAGCAGCCTGGTCTGAGTACACCTAGAACTCCACCTGAAACTGCTGCACCAACTTATGCTCAACCTACCACACCTATCCCTGGAATTTCTGTAGCCCCTATTTCTACAGCCCCTCAAGTATCACAATAAATCCCTCCAGTCACTGAACAACAACCTGGACCCACAGTTCAGACTACTATTCAGATGGCTGCGGGACAACCTGGTATAAGTATAATTTTAACAATCTAAACTCAGTTTTTTTATCAAACGTATCAAGGGCAGTATCAATGTGGACCTGTAGCACAAAATTCAGTATACCAACATCAACCGTACCCTGGTTACACGTATCAGATACCATATCAACCTTAATATCGTCTGGCCAATCTTGGTTATCCAGGAGGCATTCCAATCCCAAATGCACAGGCTATTCTAGGATATCCTGGATATCCTCCTCCTGGTACTAGTATAGTTCCACAAGGTTATCAATTTGCTCAGCAGGACCCTAACTGTCGGTTTCCATTCATATAAACTTTGAATTTACCTGATTTGTCACGCGTAACGAATGATCCGATTTATTATCTTCCGTATTGGCCGCCAATGCCGAATAAGTTTCCCAATGATATTCCTAAGTTCGAAGGTAAATCAGGAGAGGACCACTCAAACCATGTCATGACTTACCACCTCTGGTGTGCATCCAAATCTTTGACTGATAATTCCATTTGATTAATACTATTTCAAAGAACACTGATAGGTTTAGCTACAAAATGGTATATTGAACTACCACGTGGCTCATTCAACAATTTCAATGCATTAGCAACAGATTTTTTAACACACTTTCAGTTGCCAATAAGATATGACAATGGCATAGAACCCTTGACTTCATTAAAACAATCTACTTCTACGTACATATCAGATCACATACATGAATGGAGATGTAGAAGACGTTTAGTGAAAGTTTTTCTTCTGGATTAGATTTTGGCAGAATGGTTTATTAAATCATTGCTTCCAAATATCACTGAATATGTGCCTAAGGGAGGGGTTGTTACGGAAGAACATGTCATTGCTCAAGCTCAGTGCTTAGACCTTGTATATACACAGTCTAGTACTTTATACGAAAAAAATCCTGACTTACCACATCCCGGTAAAATAATTGCAACTCCTTCAAGGTCTCATGCTGCAGATGGTGTAATTGGTTTATTTAACGCTAATAAAAGTAAGAAGAAGTCCTCAAAAACTACTTCTCCTATCATAACTTTACCAGATTCACCGAAAGGAGATTCTTCCCTTGAAAATTCTACTGAAATACATGTTGTAGATTCATCTACAGCTAAATCCAAAACCGGTAATAAGAAGAAAGGAAAGAATAGAAACAAAAAAATTTCATCTCCCAAAGAGAAAATTGAAAATAGTGAACCATTTGATGATAAATGGAAACCTCATTACCCTTGTCTTATCTGTGACGAGGATCACTTTACCAAAGAGTGCCTGCATCAGTCTGAGGTCTCTAAATTCATCAAAGGTTCACCCACACCCACTGTCTTGAAGGATCCTTTTCCTACTCAAGATAGAAAAATGTTAGGATCTTCTTCAAATTCATCAGCAGATATTTTAATGATGTCTAAGGTTATGGTTGTGACGCAATCGCAAGACTATGGAAGAAAAAATCCTGTAACTGGTAAAGAGATATAAAATTCTAATTCAACACCAGTTGTGTCTCCTTCGGTTTATGAACCACTTCATATCAAGAAACCTAATCCTAATCTAGTGATTAAAGCACCTCCTAAAGGTGTACTTCAAAAATCAGCTTTCAATCCACATGCGAGGGCTTCTCAGAACTACAACATTGTTGAAGACTTAGTGATATCCCCTTCAACAATGTCGGCCTTAGAAGTGCTACAATCATGTCCAGCACAAAGGAAATTACTTTTATCATCTATTGGAGCTATAGATCCTCAGGATTCTAACCTCATAGTCTTTGATCTAGAAAATTTTACACCTAGACTCCCTCATCAGATGGATTTTCAGATTCTAGTATTAGTAAAAAATAGACGAGTTTTTCGTACTGTAATTGATGAGGGGTCATCCACATGTATAATTTCGTTAAATTTTTGGAAAAATCTTGGTTCTCTGACACTCAGCCAATCTTCGACAATCCTTAAATATTTTGATGGAAGAGGATTCCATCCGCTTGGAATAATCTAGGATCTACCTATAGAAGTAGAAGGAAAAACTGTTAATCTAGATGTGGAAGTTGTTGATGCCCCTCTGGATTACAATGTAATATTCCCAATTAGCCCAAGCTAATGGGAATATACAATTTTGTTTCAATTTTCTGTTACATGAATAAAATTGTAAAGTAGGATCAATAAAACTCCTAATCATGAAAATAAATCAATGCCACATGTGAATATAGCTAAATCTGGGCTATTTACATAAGCACACTAAGGTGTGAAAGAGATTGGATCACTTGACCAAGTCAACCAGGACCAAATCAATAGCCATGTCTAGATACAGTGAATCTCCTAAATGCACAACGCAATTTTAGTTGGAGGCTACACGTGAATGGAGCTAAATCATTGAGATGGTTTAGGTTTTGACAAGGCTTTCATCTTATAAAAGGAAGAGGAGAATAGCAGAATAAGGTTGTTGATTGAGTATATTTCTGAATACATTGTCTGTTTAGACATATATCATTCTCTGTTGTTTAGCTGAGGATAGTGTTGTTTAGCACTAAGGTGTTCCTGTTCGGGAATCCCACCTCTTCCATTGAGTAGCTCTTGGAGGAGTCTTGCTGATCTTGTCCACTATCAGGGATTTGGCCAAGCTCATCTTCCAACTAAAACACAAATCCTGTTGAGGGTTTGGTTGTCCTTGTAAGTTGCAGCAAGTGGAGGCTAGATCTACTCAGATCTAGGCCAATCTAGTGCCTCTTTTCAGTGGGAAAGCCATCTATCACCTTGATAAGAGAGTATTAGATCTTTGGAACTGCATTTTCAGATCTTGGCATCAGGCCAAACCAGTGCTAGAGCCTACAATGCAATTTTCCTTCCAAGACTGCGTTATTTGAAAGTGTACAGTTGCAGGGTGTTTTGACACACATTTGGAGGAGAGATCTCTGGTGTTGGGGTTCTGCCCTTCACTATGGGGATCCATGGATTATACTCATGATACATGTTTTTTTTAGATCTAATCTGATTTTATTGTATTCATCTTTAGAAATTTCTAAATACTACTACAGATCTGCAACTTTAGATCTCAGATCTACTCTCTGTGTCTCACGTTTTGCTCAAAACCCCAAGGGTAATTTGTAAAGGAGCTCTTCTAGTGTACAGATATGAAATGGATCTAATTTTTTGTACACATATATGCTATAGATCTGGAGTTTAATATAAAGCTGCTACAGCTCTTAAAAATAACGTTTTCAAGCTATTTTTCAGTCAATACATGTGTTGCAACCCCTCTTTTAAGGAATTTCTTCTATTCTTGTCTTCTACATTCTATCATACATTGTATGGGCCTAAATATGGATCTAATTTATTGTTGTATATATTAATGTTGAACCTTCTTATTGTTCTCCTATTTTTTCTCAGAAAAACTGCGTTATTTTCTTGCAGTATTGTTGCATATTGTTGCAGCCCCATTCTTAGGTGTTTTCCAGCCATACTAGGTGTGAGAAGTATGTTTACCTCACCTAGTTTGATTTTTTTTGCTCTCCTTTTGGATTTAGATGCTAGATCTCTAGATCTAAGGGATCCACGAGCTACAAACCCATTTCAGTGCACATACTTCAGAAAAATGTGTTATTCTAGCAGGTATTGTTGAATCTTCCCTTTTGGGGATATTATAGTGGTATCAGAGAAATCATCTTGGCACAACCTGTGATTTTATTTCTTAAAGAGCCAATATTTCTTCAGAAGAATGTGAGCCTCTCACTGACAAAGAGAATAGGTACCCAAGAAGAAGACAAAATACATTTGATTACACCAATGATGATAAAGACAAGGAAAAAGCCCTTGAATCTAGAAGTGATGAAATAGGGAAAGAGTTTGAAAAAACCATGCAAAATGTATGCAGATCTTGCTGAGAGATAAAAGAGGTGATATTGGGTATCAAGGCAGCTCTCTAGGATGTTCCATCTAGAGCTCTATCATGTCTCACCACTTGGAATGATCAGCAGGTGAACCGGCCTTAACTCTGATACTCTCTGGAGTGCCCTACTTTTGTTGTGGCGAACTGGAAGGGCCTTAAGCTCGAAGGATTCAGGAGGTGACTCATTTTGCATGGCTAATAGCTTGGGGATGGATGATCCATATGGGAGAGATAATTCCCATTAGATTTCAAATCTCATTCCTCAAGGGGACCTCTAGACATCACTTTGCTATCCTCTTGAGTATTTCACCTTTACATAATGATGGTTTGATAACTGACTTGCATGCTGAGGAGGAGCAATGTGGAGGCTTGATTGATGAGATAAAATCACTTGACTTCGAGGAGATCATCATACATGGATGCTATAGGGAGAGGAGGAGAAAAGAACTTAGTATATCCTTGCACTTGCTTGAGGACAAGAAATCTTTGAGAGGGGAGGACTGTAATGTTCCAAAATTTTCATGAAGCTAAATGGAACATTAATTTTGCTCATAAAATCTAGGAGGTGAATAAAATGGGTGAGGAGACCCATGAGTAGGAACAAAATCCCTCATAGTATGAAATGGATCTATGGAGTAGCTTCATTTTGCACCTTCCAGTCTGAAAAGGGGCAATTGCATGAGGACAAGGTCAAGTTTGACCAAGTCAACAGCGCTGCCTAAGAGGGTGTGTCTTGCTTGGGAAGACATCGCAATTTGAGAGGGAGAAATATTCCTTGTGGAAGAAACCCTAATGTGTGGGGTCTAGGGCAAAGAGACATTCACTTGCATAAAAGGAGGAAGAGGAAGCCATAGTGAGACATATTTGAGTATTGGATATTTGAGGGCAAAGAGACATTCACTTGCATAAAAGGAGGAAGAGGTAGCGATAGTGAGACATCTTTGAGTATTGGATATTTTTTTGTTCAGACTATTTGCAGTCTCCGACTGTTCAGCTTAGTTGCAGTGATGCTTAGCACGAGGGATTCTTGTTTAGGATTTCCTCTCCTTCTTGAGAGGCCTCTTGAAGGATTTCTCTTCATTTTCTCCACATCTTGGCTCAAGTCCAAAGCCACTTCTTCAGTCACTGCGTTATTTCTGCTGAAGTATAACGTAGTGTTGCTGGGTGTTGTAGTGGAGGGGTTCCACAACACCATTCCTTGTCTCATCTTTCAAAGGAGGGAGTCTATATTCCTCGGGAAGGTTAGTAAGGAAGGTTTCAGAGATTATTTTCATATCTTGGCATCAAGGCCAAGCATCTCCCATCATAGACACCGCAATCCATTCTTCATACTACGTTATTCCAGAGCATATGTGCAGTGAGGGGTTGCACCATCATCTTGGAGGAAGAGATCTGCAGGGATAGGATCAGCCTATCACTTAAGAGATCTGTTGGAGGATTTTTATTTCAGATTGCACATCATCTTTAGCCATCTCCAGTTATTTTTAGATTTGCAGCTGCTACCCAGCAACTCCGACATTTCTGCAGAATTTCCATTTGTACATGTATTGTAGCCAATCCTTCTAAGGATTGTGTATTAGTGTTATATTAGTGTTTTCCGGGTTTGAGAGCTTGCTCCACCCATTTATTTGAGCTGGTATTGTTATATCATTCTATTTTCATGTATTTTGTTGCAGTATCTCCTATAAACTGCGTTATTTTAACCAGGGATTTTCTCATGTAGCAGTGTTGATTCATTTCCTTGTACATGTTCTATTGAGGCTCTCACTGCCTAGCTTGAGTGATATATTCCTCGAGGCATTGTATTCTTTTGCAACTATATTATATACTTGTTGGCTATTTACATCTTCATGTACTCGAGAACGCTTACCATAACAATGTTGTGTATTCAATTCTTGTTCAAGTATTGCTGCAGTCCCTTCATCGGGCACTTTTTTAGGACATCTAAGTGTGGGAGATCTATTTAACCCACTTATAAGGAATTCTTTGGAGCCATCTCTTAGATTTAGCACTTAGACACATTTTTCTAAGGGATCTAGGTCCTGGTTTCAATTCCTGTAGTATCCATTACTAGAAAATGCATTTTCCAGTCATGCCTTGCTAGCTGTTCCAGATTTGGAATATTACAGAATCAACTATATTTTCCCCTCTCTCACTGCTTTGGCCTCACTAAATCTCTCTCCAGTAACAAAACGTTGCTACTCTCGGAATCCATTTCCCAGTAAAATCGAACTTCTCAAGTGTTTCTTATCCAAGCCCCATCCTTTGTTGACACTTCAACGACCAAGATTAGATCTTAATCAATGGCTAGGATTAACTTGAAATCGATGCATGTGAGTCTAGAAAATCACACCATGACTTAATTAATTCTGATTATTTAAACATATTCCCTAAGTTTATACTTAGGAAATATTTTAAAAATGACTAATAATCTAATTAATTTGTCTCTAGATGGAATTTCCATAAACAATTTTTGGGTTTTGGAGAACTCATGTATTTTAGCCTCTCCACAAAATTTCAAGGCTAGAAGACATCCGATACTAAAAAATAACAACGTGGACACTATGGATGTTAACGAGTGGCCCAAATTTGAGTGATCAAGAGGTCAATTCTTATTCCCAAGAGAATAGAGAAAATGCTAGGAAAGTTGTTACGGTGGTAGGAGGAGCTATCACATGTCCAATTTCACTTTGAGCATTCATTTAATATATATTATGTTAAAATTACACAAACTCAATAATTCTATCCATCTTCTCTATCTAATACTTAAATTATTATGTGTAAATGTTTGAAGTCTATTATGGCTTATCTTCAATTTAGACTTTCTTCTAACCAAGTAATGTCTCCAAATTTTTAACACACGCACTATTGCAATATGTTCTAAGTCATGTGTCACGTAGTCCTTTTCATATGGTATCAATTTTCTTGAGACGTGAGCTATCATTATACCTTCTTGCATTAGAATTGCACCTAATCCTTCTTTTGAAGCATCCATTTAAACTAGAATGTCTTACTCCATATTTGATACTGCTAATATGGGATTTGTTGTTAACAATTATTTCAAGCTTATTGAACACTTGTACACATTATTCCATCCATATAAATTTATTACATTTCTTTTGTAGTTATGTGATAGGGTTCAAAATATTTGAGAAACCTTCAAGAAATATACTATAATAGCCAACCAAGCCCATAAAATGATGTACTCCATGGACATTTGTAGGACCAACCATTTCATAATAGTGTATATCTTTGTTGGATTGAAAACAATTCCTTTCTATAAAAATATGTGACACAAATAATGACTCTGTAATTCAAACAATGTAATATTCCTAATTGGAAATATTAAGTGAATAATCGAACATACACTATAAAAACGACTAAAAAATTCAACACATACATAGAAAAACAAACATCTAAAGAAAATGCATTAAAGGTTTCAGTCATTTTATTAATTCTAAGTGGAACAAAGTACATATGAGTAGGAAAAGAGAAACTTGGGCTTGCTACAACAAGCTAGGCAAGACCCAGGTCGAAATTGTGATGCCCAAGTGCTAGAATGGCTTCACCAAAAATATTTGTGATGGCCTAAGAAATTTACTACCTCTAATGCTACAAAGAAATAGGAAATTGGCCCTCAGTTGCGCTCAAAAAATTTGAAATTGGAGTTGGTGTTTTTTCTCAACAAGGCCAACAAAACCCAAAAATGATTTTGCTTGATTCTAAGAGATGAGAGAGCCTAGAAAATGGTGCAAGTGGCCCTCTCGCTAGCTACACACACTGTCATGAAATTGTTGTATATGTTTCTCGAAGGTATTTCTTAGCTGCGAAACTGCGCCGAGAAACCAACTCGACCAATATTTAGGTTCAAGTTTTCCCTCAGACCAGAGGGGGCTCCCTCAAGTGTTACAAGGATTTTTAATGTTATTCACTGTCACTGGACAACAACCTATGAAACACAACAGTTAGATCTAGGATTTGTTGTATAGGTGGTTTCTTCGGGTCTCCAATCCCTGGTTAACAGATAAAGCCCTCTCTTGCAGAGACCTCATCAAGTGCCAACGTTCAATTATAATAGAATAACATAGCGTTGAAATATTTTGGTAGAGGAATAGAAGATAAATTAGATAATCAAGTATCCTCCCTAAATACTTAACCATCTAACAAGAGCAGATGCATATAGAATAATTTCTATAACCGACATTAATACATTTAAAATATAACAGGAGACAATAATTTAATGATATAGAGGTACTAATTTAAACAAACTACTCAATTAGCTAATCTCATAATGAAAATAACTTTGCAGGGGCTATCAGAGAGATCAAAACTCAACCTAGCCTTACCCAATACTCCTATATTACCTCAAACGTATGCAGGAAAAAGATTTGTATCACAAGAAAATAAATAAATGGGAAAAAAATTATGTCATAAAACTGAAGCCAAAAAACTTTAATTGAAAATTCTGTAGAAAAAGTCTTTACAAAAAATGTTAGGGTTTTGGCATAAAAAACCAACCCTTTTACAATGAAAATGAAACAATATATAGGAAACATCAATCTTAAAATTGTTTCAATCTTTCTACAATAAAAATCTCAGTAATGAACTAAAAATAAAAAACAATTCCTAATCAATTGTAAGAAATCTGGAACCGATTGAAAGTCTCGTGGATTCAAATATGGAAAGATTTATATGTTTTTCCATTTAAAAATGAAGTGGTTGAATTTTTTGTTGATATTCTGTCTGGAAATCTCAGCCTACTCAAACTATATGCTGGAAATTTGGAGTTTGATCTTCAATTTGCTGATTTTTTTTCTTGGAAATCTGAAGTGGTTTTAGCTTCTCCTGAAAATTTGTTCATCTTCCTTTAAGTTTGTTCAACTCTGCCACATGTTCTCTAGCATTGAGATAAAATGAATTACAAAAGATAATTTTGAAAATAGTGAATATTCTCCTTGCAAAGGCCTTTCACTTAAGGGTAAAGTGCCCAAAATGAATATTATTGTTCATTGGAATAATATGACTGCAAATAAATAAAAACCATAATTTTGCCATTTTGTATGCTATAATGTAGTTTCTTTAGTTTTTATTGACATCTTCAATGACTAGGTTAACAACCTGGTGACCATAACAAGATGTGAACAAAATTCCTCCAGAAATTTTTTGCATGTATGGTTCCCATTTCCATGGAGTTGCTCATTTCTTCTTGTAGTTGTTTCACAATAAACTCCTTTACTTAACCAACTTTGTACATAAACATTGTTGGTCTCTTCTCAGCGAAGCACCTTTGACATATGGGTACCTAGGACTGTATGAATACTAGAATTTTAAATTCACAATAAAATATCAAATCTAATGAAGCCCCAATTTGGGTGATGACAACTACTAGTAGTGCATTTATCAACTTTCCCAAGTTTCTTTATCAGTACCTTTTGTTATTCATTTTCCAAGAAACCTTACAAAAAGCTATTTATTTATTCGAACAATTTAAACCTAACAACTCCTGTTTATTTCCAATTGTTCTTTTTTGATATATAATTTAGCCTTTCCTTCAAAAAATTTCACTATGGAAAGACTAGATGATCTTCTACTCTCAGAGCTTGAAAAAGGTACATTGTTATCTCTACATTTCCTATGATATGGAAATGCTTCTTATTCATTGATTCTTTACCCCAAAATGTTGAAAGAAATCCCTATTGAATACTAAATCTGTTGCTTGAAATCTATAAAATATTCTCTGGAATTATCCACCTGGAAAAGTTCAACTGCAAAATTCGAGTTACTTGTCCTTATCCATTTTCTGCATTCGTGAACTGATCTTCCAGTAAATACATGGTAAGTATAAGAGAAATGAAGAGTGAAAAACTCAGGATAAAGTGTATAAAGATCAGAAACACAGACAAACAAGTCATAGCTTCAGTAAGCAAGGAATATATAATGGGAGTTTGAATATAAATCATTCTTCATAGGTTGTACATATTGAAATGCCCATATCTCTGGAAATGAATGTTGCATAAATGTAGCAAGACACTACATCCACTACCAGAAGTAGCACATGATTTACTGACTAAGTTTCAAAGCTTCACAAGAGAACATGAATTCGGATAATGAAGATTGAGAGCCCAACACTTTGTTCCATTCGACTTTTCTATCTTAAGATTGCTTTTGGTTTTCTTCCTCTTATGAACGAAAAAGAGTTATGTATTTGTTTAAGTATGCTGACATATAAAAGCATTCAAGGGGTTTCTCAATTCTGATGCTTTCAGTACCTTCAGAACTGAAGTGGCTTCATTCCCCAAAAGCATCTCTAACAGGAAATAGACGGATCATAACAGAAGAAAAACCTAGCAAAGCTCATGTATCTTGTAGGCTAACATCCTGATGGGTCGTTTTCTCTTTTGTGAGACAGTTTTTGTAATTTATGATAATTCCAGAACAAAGAGAATAATACTCTCCTTCAAACGCAGGGAATTAAAAAAAAAAATTCTCACTGTTGGACAGAGATTGCATAAAAACACTTTCTATTCCATTAACTGTAAAAATTATTACAAAATTTTTGGTCTTCCTCCTCTGAGGGATAACACTGTACTGCTACAAAATGCAGTGCTTGAGAACACTCTATCTCTCTTTCAAAAATGCACTCTGTTCTTTTACAAAAAACTCTTATGTGTATTACATTAGCTCTCAGGCTATTTTCATATGTGGCACAGCGCATGTAGTAATAAAACATACAACTAAAAAAGAAATAACATAAAAATTCCACATAGGCCTGCGGGGCCCGCAATACAATAACGCATATGTTTTAATATATATTAAAATATATATATATATATATATAAACAAAGGCTTACAATAAATTTCAATGCGCGATAAACAAAAACATTAGAACTTAAACTATAACATAACATAAACCTTTGAAACCTTCCGCCCAGACTTCAAAATCTAATTAAACCAAAATTCATTGAAAAGTTCGTGTCACATTTGGCTGTGATGTCATCCAAGGAAAACTTCGCGCAATAGCCCTCCCATTGGTTGGCGCTAGGGCTAGCGGATCTCAAACCATATTATAAGCCATAATTCATGAAAATTTCACGTAACAAATGGGTGTGCTGACGTCAGGCCCATTTGTAACGTGAAAACAATCAAATCCGATTTGCAAAAGGGTTTTGGGTCCGGTTTCTGATATGCTGACGTAGGCACCAAAACTGCGTGATAAAGCACGATTGGTCCACATATCCGATGTGCTGGCGGTGGGGAACGCTACTGTCGTGGCCCAAACCAAACGAAAAACTTTAAAACAAATTCCTGCGTACAGAAAAAAGGCTCTGTTTCTGAAAATCAAAGGACTGTAAACTCTGTTTAAACTTTGAATTGAATGTTCAGTAGAAATAGCAAGAGGCACAGTAAATTTTAA
>JAXQQM020078499.1:0-15891 GCA_034641835.2 Pinus albicaulis
TTGGTGGTCACCCGCCTATTCCACTTGGGGCTCCACTATTGTCTCTTTCAGTTTTTCAGTTTCGGCACAGTTTACTATTTTGTTATCTTTTCTATCTCAAACTTCATTGCTTATGCCCCAAACTATGTTTAGAAAGAGAGCAAACATAGTCCAGCGGGACCCAGCCATTCACCTGTATTCCTGACAGATCTTTCTAACGAGGTATGGTATGCGTCAAACGGAGATCGTATGCCAAAGTTACGCCCCTGGGAAGTTGAAACACCAATTTACCCAAACGGGGCCCATAGTTTTGGTGCTTCATCTCCTAGGGTTAGGGTTTTGGCTGTTTAGGATTTCCCATTGTTTCTAAATAATAAATAGGCCCCCGAGCCTCATTGTAACTCAGTTCAGAGGCCTGTAGCCGCCACATCTCTTCTCAGAGATAGCTACCAGCGCCCTAGCTAGTTTTATTTCCATTCTGTCTGTAAGAAAATTTCAGTTCTTGATATTAATGAAATGAAGTGTTATTTCCGCTGCATCTCTGTATTTATGGTTATGTGTTTATTCTGTTGCGTTCCTGCATAAATCCGGATCAGTGGTATCAGAGCGGTCTGCTTTTTCTCGATCCTTCTTTGCATGTCTCCAACGAGGTCGGGGTATAAGGAGCTAGGGCTTGATCTGGTGGAACCTTTGCAAGATCAGCCTCGCAAACCTCGACGGACGCCCATGGGGGACGAAAAGAAAGATGAGGGAGCAGGAGATCCTATCAAAATATTGCTCGAGGAGGCCCTCGAAAGACAAAGGAACGTGATGATGGATAACTTTACTCAGATCCTTCAACGGCTACCCACCGGCGGCGCATCTGCATCCAGCAGCCACTCTGGAGGCGCGACTCCTTTTAAGGTACAAGTAAATTTTGACATTCCCATATTTGAGGGTCAAATAGACACAGATGCCATAGATAGATGGTTGAATCTGTTAGAAGGATATTTCTCGGTTCATGACTTTTCAGACCGGGAGAAGATTATTTTTGCACTCCTCAAAGCTACCCCCCATGTTAAGGACTGGTGGGAAACCTACTGTGAGAACAAGGACCAGACAGAACCCTCTCTGTTCTCGGCCGTACTAACTTGGAATTCTTTCCGAGACGCCGTCAAGGAACAGTACTATCCCGTGGGGAGCTATGAGGACAAGTACATACAATGGACCACGCTGCGACAACAAAGGGATCAAGATGTGCATGAGCTGACAAATCTGTTCCATACCCTGCGCACAAAGTTGGGTATCAAAGATTCAGAGAAACATCTAGTGCTAAAGTATCGCAGCTGTCTGCACAGATACATTCAGGAGGAAATGGAGTTCCTCGACATCTCCTCGCTTGGTACGGCATACCGGTATGCTGCCAAGATTGAGCAGAAATTCAAACAGAAGAAGCGAGACTTTGGATCTGCGAATCAAAATCAAGGGAAAGGTGCTTCCAAACCACAGAACAAAGGACAGAGCCAAGGCATGGCGGCTAAAGACAACCCATCAAAGCCACAAGAAAAGAACAGCACCGCAAAGCCAAAGAAGGACACGGGAAAGTGGTGTGAGTTCCATAAGAGCTCCACTCACAACACAAGTGAGTGTCGGGCCAAGCAGTCGCTAGTGGCCGAGATGAGGGCTTCTAAGTCAGATGCATGCTCTGACTCTGAATCAGAACCTGAAAAGGGGAATGAAAAAGGGAAACATATTATTGATGTGGAGCCCAACGCCATTGTTGCCACTACAAAGGTCCAGAAGGAGGAACCGGAAGATCCAGAGGAGGAGGAACGTCTCTTCCACTCCCAGATGTGGGTAAAGGGCTCCCCTGTACAGTTCATTGTCGACAATGGGAGCCAAAAGAACCTCATTTCAGCAGACGCCGTGAAGCGGTTGGGCTTGCCGACCACAGCTCACCCACATCCATACACCATCGTGTGGCTTCACCAAGGACGAGATCTCCGCGTCAGCCAGCAGTGCCGCCTTCCCTATAGCATCAAGCCCTTCACGGATGAGGTATTATGTGACGTTGCTCCTATTGATGTTTCAGATGTATTATTAGGACAACCATACTTGTGGAAGCGTCATGCTGTGTATGAGTCTCGACCTCGTGCTGTTATTATTACTTTGGGAAATAAGTTGTACAGGATACCAGAGGTACCACCTCCTACGACTATCTCTTTGGTTACCGCAAAACAATGTAGTAAGCTCATTTCCCAAACCAGGAAATTCGTTTTCCTGATGATCCGCCCCCAGGGCAAGAAGAATACTGTGGCCACGACCTCTAGACAGGGCCCCTCTGCATGACAACAACAAATGGATAAGGTCGTGGAGGAGTACGGGGACATCTTCACCTCACCCACAAAATATTTCAGCAAGATCGACCTGAAGTCTGGGTATCACCAGGTACCAATTGAACCCTCCGATGTGTGGAAGACTGCCTTCAAAGCCAAGGAAGGCCTTTTCGAATGGCTGGTCATGCCTTTCGGGTTGACGAATGCTCCCGCCACCTTCATGAGGATGATGGATGACATCTTGCGGCCATTCACCAACTCATTTGTAATGGTGTACTTGGATGACATTCTGATCTTCAGCCAGACTTGGGAAGAGCACCTTCACCACATCCGACAAGTCCTCCAAACATTGCGGCAACACAAGTTGTGTGCCAATTTGGAGAAGTGCACTTTTGGCATGACCCAGGTTCAATATCTGGGATACATTATTGATGAAAGGGGGGTGCATGTGGATCTAGCCAAGATCCCAGTCATTCGGGATTGGCCAGCCCCAACCACTATAACAGAGCTTCGCAGCTTTCTGGGTCTTGCTAATTTCTATCGGAGGTTCGTGTTGGGATTCTCTCATATCACTTGGCCCTTGAGTCAAGTCACCAAGGGAGGAGCGAGAGAAAAAAAATTTTGGTCGGAACCTCAACAGAAGGCGTTCACAGAATTGAAAAATCGCCTCTGTTCTGCCCTAGTGCTCACTTTACTAGACTTGCAACAGCCATTTGAGATCGAGACAGATGCCTCTGACTATGCTATTGGGGCAGTTCTTACTCAACAGGGACATCCAGTGGCATATCACAGTGAGACATTGTCTGACACAGTTCGTAAGTATCCCACTTATGACAAAGAAATGTATTCCATTGTGCAAGCTTGTCGACAATGGAAGCATTACATTTTGGGGAAGGAAACAATCATCCACACAGACCACCAGCCCCTGCAGTTCATACAGACACAAGGGAAGTTGCAGAATGATCGCCATCAGAATTGGTCCACATATCTGCAACAGTTTCATTTGAACATCAAGTACAAGAAGGGTAGCACCAATAATGTTGCAGACTGCCTCAGCCGACCACCGATCGTGGCGCTCACCACCGTGCTCAACTCCTGTGGGCACGAGACTTCTGATTGGCCGCTTCTCTATGAGAGTGACCCAGAATTCGGCCACACTTACAAGGCACTCTTGGGGGGTACGCAAGTTCCAAATTTTCACCTCCAAGATGCACTTTTATGTCACCTGGGACACCTTTGTGTTCTTTCAAGCGAGCGTGCCAAGATGATATGGGAAGCACACTACAGTCGAGTCGCTGGGCATTTCGGGGTCGAGAAAACAGTAGCAATCCTGCAGAAGTATTTCTATTGGCCGAACCTTCGAAAGGATGTCGAGAAGCACATCAGATCCTGCACTGCTTGTGCCATTGCTAAACCGACCATCAAGAAGCAAGGCCTATATACTCCTCTACCTACCCCTAGTCGACCTTGGGAATCCATCTCCATGGATTACATGTCGGGCCTGCCTTCTACTAAGCAAGGAAATGACTGTGTTTTCGTGGTCGTCGACAGATTCTCGAAGATGGCCATTATGGCGGCCTGCAAGAAGAATATCACAGCAGAAGCCACTGCTAAACTCTTCTTTAAATGAGTGTTCGTGCACTTTGGGATCCCACAGTCTATCATATCATATCGAGATAGCAGGTTCCTCAACACATTTTGGTCCAGCCTCTGGTCAATGTTGGATACCAAGCTCACCAATTCCACAAATTTCCATCCCCAAACAGATGTCCAAACAGAGGTCATCAACAGAATGATTGTACACATTATGCACATGTACAATTCAAAGCATCCACGCACATGGGACGAGAGACTCCCCTATGTAAAACATAGTTATAATCGGGCTCTCCACATTTCAATCGGCCATAGCCCCTTTCAGGTGGGCTTGGGATTCTAGCCACTATGTCCCATTGACGTAGCTACTTAGTCGTCAAAGCAATTCACCATGTCCGTATGAAGTTGGACAAGCAAGTAGCTTCATCGAGCGCATTCAACACATCCGCCAATAGGTTCATGATATATTGGACAGAGCCACACAACTTCCACGCCATGATCAACACCGGGTGCCACACAACTTCCAGGTGGGTGACAAAGTATGGCTACATTTGCAGAAGGAGCGCCTCACCGGACCCCACCGCAAGCTTCGCCCGCTCCGATACGGGCCGTACACCATCACCAAGGCTGTAGGGAACAATGCATTCGAGCTCAGTATTCCACCGTTCCTTGGTCTGCACCCAGTCTTCAATGTGGATCGCCTTCGTCCTTACTTCCCACCTCTACTGGACACCTCAGACATTGCAGAACAACTCACACCAACAGAGTTAAATCCAGACTGCATGGAACAGGCCACCACATATTGTATCATGGATATAAACCAAGAATACTCGCCAATGCCAGGACTCAACTATATTCTGTTGTCAAAGTCAACAACTTCGTACCAAGGAAAGTGTTCATCACGACTAAGTTCGTTATAAATTTCCTCATCTCATGGAGGAACTTAATGCAATGGGGACCATTGCTTCCTAAGGGGGGAGGAATGATCCAGGTGGATATTGGTGGTCACCCACCTATTCCACTTGGGGTCGCACCATTGTCTCTTTCAGTTTTTCAGTTTCGACACAACTTACTATTTTTAGTAGTTTTTCGGGTCCTGAACTTCTAGAGCCGTTTGAGGCCCTAAATGACGTTTTTTGGGAAATGGGAGAGCAATGGCGGGGTCCTTGGACCCGATGTTGCTCATTCCAAATTTTTAGTCCCCTTCTAATAGATCTTTTCTAACGAGGTATGGTACGCGACAAACGGAAATCGTATGCCAAAGTTACGCCTCCGGGAAGTTGAACACCAATTTACCCAAACGTCCATAGTTTTGGCGCTTCATCTCTAGGTTTGGCTTCGGTCACGATTTCCCATTATTTCTAAATAATAAATAGGCCCTCAAGCCTCATTGTAACGTAGTTCAGAGGCCTGTAGCCGCCACATCTCTTCTCAGAGATAGCTACCAGCGCCCTAGCTAGTTTTATTTCCATTTTGTCTGTGAGCAAATTTCATTTCTTTGATATTAATGAAATGAAGTGTTATTTCCGCTGCATCTCTGTATTTATGGTTATATGTTTATTCTATTGCATTCTTGCATAAATCCAGATCAGAAATATTTCATTATATCGGATCATTGAGGGTTATGAATAATTAATTTCCATCGATGCTTAACAAAGACCATTTGATTTCTTAAATTTGTGACATATATTTAAAAATGTCTTGAGCACGAATTCCTTATCACAGCCAAGGGATTGTTTCTTGAGATACAACATATCCTAAAGTTCAATTCAGCCCTTAACTATAGCAATACCATAGCATAATCACATAGTCTTGAGAACCTATATGTAGACCTTATTCACTAATATTTTGTGGCAAGATCCAAGCCCTGAATAAAAATAATTTCCTTAATAATATATTAAAGAAGGGTGTATTGTTCTCTTAAGCATATTCATCCTTTTGATCAGCTTTGTAGCAAGTAAAGATTCAAACTCTTCATCAAATTTATGACTTCAACTAAACAGTTGTGGCATGCGCATTATATCTAAGGCATCATTTAGTCAATAAATACCCTTTGATTCATACAAAAACTTGACAAAGGTAATTCAACACCAATGGAATGGTTTTTTTTACTCTTTGTAGCATATATGAGACATGATTCTAATAAAGCGTTTTAGTAGCCATACATCTCGAACATGTGTCACACCTTTCAAAGGTTGGTCTAAAGCACCACTTGGGACTGTCATCTCTTTGAGAAATTTTTGAACAACTCTAGTGTGTCATTTATTGTAGACATAAAGAAGGTAATTATGAATTCCCTCTAGTGTGTTGGTATGAGGTCAATACTTGGATATAACATAAGTTTATTTTGAATGAGACAATCCATCTATAAAGTGTGAATGTCAGACAAATTACTATTGACAATTCATTTATATACTTTTTATTTCAATTGAAATTTGAGATACATTGTGCACTTTATTTTGTCAAACCAGGGTCAGTAAGCTTGTGACGTGTGTGTAGTATACACAAGAAAGAGGATCCTTACCAAATTTCTAACTGACCTATATTGCAAAAAGGAAACCGTAATAGTAAAACAAACTTGCATAGAATAAACACGCTTGCATAAAATGAAAATTAAATTAATCTAGGAAAACAAGAAACTATGATGCTTTTCATACAACACTAAGTGAGGAGCTCTGAGAGATTCAAGTCCTTTTCCACCAATAGAGGTAGTGGATGGAACTCCTGGTCCTCTTCTTAGCTTATCAATCTTCATTTCTTCAAAAGAAACAACTATTCTATGATAATAAGTTCTTGAACAACACAAATATGCAAGAAATAATATACAAGAATTGCTTAAAATTAAACAAAATATATAATGGAATGAAATTCTAACATGATCATTTTGGAGTGAGCTCATTTCTCCTAAGAACAAAGTAACAAACCATTCCATAAAACTAAACTAAATCATTCTACATCTAAAACTAGAGAATGGAAATATGAAAAAAGAAGATTGATTCTATTCCATCATAAGTTGGACAATCACTCTAAGACTCCTCTCTTGAAATGGAGATGGCACTCTATTTTATACATGAACTTGCTTGAATATAACAACCTACTTGAGGATCAGAGATTCTCAAGTGGTTACAACAACTTGCTAAACATAGATCCACTAGGGAATGTCCTTAAATGGTTACAACAAATATCTAAATATAGATCCACTTGAGGATAAGATATTATCAAGTGGTTGCAACAATTTTCTAAATATAAATCCACTAGAGAATATCCTCGAATGGTTACAAAAAATATCTAAATATTGATCCACCTGAGGATAAAATATTCTCAAGTAGTTACAACAACTATAATAGTTCCATGATTCTTGTTAACTTCCCACATATTTTGGGGTGCCCCTACTTTTCAAATTCAAATTTAGTCATGTGGGCTAGAATAACATGCTCAAAATATGTTCAAAAATTATTATTAATGGTATTCAACTCCTTAGGTCCATTTACATATATGGAGGAGCTTAAAATCCATAATAAATGTGAATATGCACACTTGAGCAGATATAAATATTCCTTTAAATTCTTGAAATATATATTTCATTATCTTCCTAAGTAATTGTACAAATGATATTCCATCTTGGTGTTAGAATATTATATATTACAGAGCAATGCAACACATAAAATATGCGGAAAATACAAGCACACAAAATACATAAAACCAGATAGACACAAATATACGTGGTTCACCCAATTTGGGCTACGTCCACCCCGAACAGCCAGTCCTTCCTTTCTATTATCCAGTAAAATGAAGAGACAAAACCTACAGCAGATCCACTGTAATATCCTTTGTTCTCTCCCACAGTCTCCCTATCTGTTTCCTGCTCAGAGAATACACATGTAATACATAGCCGCAATACAATACCCTCATACAAAGATAGGGGTTGCCTTCTAGGGAAAAAAACCCTAAACAAAACATAACTTCTACCGTCAGATCATCCGCCTAATGAACGGCCCAGATTGACTAGAAATTACTATACTTTTACAAGGCAATTTTACATCTATTTTTGAAGCCCACAAGGCTACCCCCGAAACCTCTACCTTCCGTGCCCCCCACAAGCGCCGCCACCCCCCCCGGACCCCACGGCGTCGATTAATTTATTAAAAGTGTGTTCCATTTAAGGCATAAGGTCCAATGCTGTGATACAAAGTAAACAATATAATCAGGCTCCACACCCAACAATCTCCCACTTGGAGACTGATTGTAGCAACTCCATCGCTACTTTATTTGCTGGACAATGACTCCTCTTTGGACCTAGCTATTCCTCATCTTCATCGTCATCCTTGAAGACCAATTGAAACTGAGCATGTTCTCAGTTTCTCCCTGGTTACAAATTTTGTTAGCATATCTGCAGGATTCTGGCTAGTGTGTATCTTTTCCAGCTTCAAATCTCCATCTTCCAATACTGACCGTATGAAATGGTACTTGAGATGTATGTGCTTAGTCCTGGAATGAAATGCTGAGTTCTTTGCAAGATGAATAGCACTTTGGCTATCACTGTATAGTGTGCCCATATCATGCTTCTTACCCAATTCATCCATAAACCTTTGTAACCAAATCATTTTTTTACTAGCCTCTGTAGCAGCAACATACTCGGCTTCTGTTGTTGAAAGTGCAACAACACTTTGGATTTTTGAAACCCAACTGACAGCTGTTCCACCTACAGTAAATACATATCCTGTAGTGATCCTCCTGTTATCTCTGTCACCTGCCATATCTGCATCAACATATCCCTGTAGAGCAATGTTTGAACCACCAAAGCATAATGCTTGATTTGTGGTACCTCTCAAATATCCGAGAATCCATTTTACTGCCATCCAATGTTCTTTTCCTGGATTGTTCATATACCTACTTACAACTCCCACTGCATGTGCAATATCAGGCCTTGTGCAGACCATTGCATACATTAAGCTTCCAACTGCTGATGCATATGGAACTTTAGACATATAATCCATGTCTTCTTGGGTCTTTGGGCACATCTCCCTACTAAGTTTGAAATGGCTAGCAAAAGGTGTACTAACTGGTTTTGCATTCTGCATATTAAATCTTTTCAACACCTTTTCTATGTACTCATTCTGAGACAGTGTTAATTTTCGATTTTTCCTATCTCTGGTTATTCTCATACCAAGGATCTGTTTTGCAGCTCCCAAATCCTTCATTGCAAATGAATTTTCCAATTTTTGTTTGAGCACATTTATTTCCTGCATGTTAGACCCTGCAACAAGCATGTCATCTACATACAATAACAATATAATATAGCTGCCATCATTTTGCTTTTTCAGATAAACACAATGATCAGAGTGACATCTAGTATAACCTTGTTCAGACATAAAATTGTCAAATTTTAGATACCACTGCCTTGGAGCCTGTTTTAAGCCATACAAGCTCTTCTTTAACCTGCACACCAATTTTTCTTTCCCTTTGACCTCATATCCTTCTAGTTGCTGCATGTATATCTCTTCCTCCAAATCTCCATGGAGAAATGTTGTCTTTACATCTAACTGTTCAAGATGTAAATCTTCCACTACTACAAGACTTAAGATAGTTTTTATTGAAGTCATCTGAACAACAGGATAAAATATTTCATCAAAATCAATACCTTTCTTCTATGCAAACCCCTTCACCACAAGTCTAGCTTTGTACCTTTGTTTTCCTCCATCTTCTTCCTTCAGCCTGTAAACCCATTTATTCTGCAATGTAGTTTTACCTGCAGGCAACCTGACTAAGTCCCAAGTCTGGTTATGCATTAAGGAGTCCATCTTTTCTTCCATGGCTAGCTCCCACTTCTTCCTACTTTCAACCTGCATTGCTTCTTCATAACATTCAGGTTCACCAGAATCAGTCAACAATAAATAATATAATGAAGGAGAGTATCGTTCAGGGGGTCTACTTATCCTAGTAGATCTTCTAACACCACTTTCAGGTGTTTGAGGTGCCTGTTGCTGTTGTGGTGGTTGCTGCTGCTGTGGTTGTTGATTATTATTATTTTCAGGCACCTTTACTTTTTCAATTATCTCATCAAGAATCGTGTATTCCTTGCTTTCTTTTTCCTGTTTCTTTTCCTGCAACTGATTCTTATACAAGACCTTTTCATTGAATATTACATCTTTGCTCCTAATGATTTTGTGATTTTCATAATCATATAAGCGATAACAAAAATCATTAACACCATATCCAATAAAGGTACATTTCTTTGATTTTGCCTCAAGCTTTGTTCTATTTTCTTTATTAATATGGACAAAGGCCTCACAACCAAAAGGTTTTAAAAAAGAGTAGTTTACCTTTTTACCTATCCATGCTTCCTCTGGAATACCACCATCCAAGGAACTTGAAGGCCCTCTGTTTATTAGATAAACAACAGTATCTACAGCATCTGCCCAAAATTGTAAAGGCAATCCTGCATGCAATCTCATGCACCTCGCACACTCCATGATTGTTCTGTTCATCCTTCCTGACACACCATTTTCTTGTGGTGTTCTTGGAACTGTCTTCTCTCTACGAATTCCATGCTTTGAACAGTACCTATCAAACTCTTTACTGCAATATTCACCTCCATTGTCTGATCTGAGACACTTCAACTTCTTTCCTGTCTCAATCTCAACCAAAGCTTTCCATTTCTTGAAAGTATCAAATACATCATATTTATTTTGAATACAATAAATCCAAATTTTTCTAGTTGCATCATCAATAAACGTAACATAATAGTGAGAGCCACCGAGAGATGATACCTGAGCAGGTCCCCATACATCTGTATGCACAAGCTCCAATTTTTTTCTCTTCTTTTCTTTCCCAACTCTGAGAAATCTGACTCTCTTTTGTTTTCCATAAATGCAATTTTCACAAAAATCCAAATCAACATTCTTCAAACCTGGCAACAAATTTCTTGAGTGAAGAATCTTCATCCCCTTCTCACTCATGTGTCCGAGCCTATGATGCCATAATGTTGTATCTACTCCTTTGGAAGTTAAAGCATTAACAGAGTTAGAAATACCATTGCATAAATACAATGTACCAACCTTTTCGCCTTTTTCTATTACCAGGGCTCCTTTGGTGACCTTCCAAGTTTTATCCGTGAAAGTTGTCACACAACCTTCACCGCCTAACTGCCCTGTTGAAATCATATTTTTCTTCAGATCTGGAACATGCCTTACCTCCTTTAGTAGCCATTGGTTTCCATTCTGTTGTTTTACAAGAACCTTACCCATTCCAACAATTTTATAGGGTTTATCATCACCCAAATGGACTTGTCCAAAATCTCCTTGAACATAGTCATGAAAATATTTCTTATCAGGTGTGGCATGGAATGAGGCCCCTGAATCTACTACCCAGGAATCAATAACATTTTCGAAAGAAAGAATCAAAGCATCTTGTAACACATCACCTGTCACATTTGCTTCATGATTGTTTTCTTGTTGCACGTCTCCTTCTTTTCCCTTCTGAGATCTACAGTCTTTCTTTAGGTGTCCTTTCTTTCCGCATTTCCAGCACACTATCCCTGATCTGGACTTGGATCTGCCTTTTCTTGATTTAATGCAATATCCTGAGCTCTTTCCTCTTTCCAATCTCCTTCCCCTAGACTCTGCACTCAAAGCATTACCTGATGTCTCACCAGAGCTTTTTCGTCGCATTTCCTCGCTAAGGATATCACCGACAACATCATCAAACTTTAAAGTACTAGATCCAGAGACAGAGTTACTAATGGCCATTACCAAACCATTCCAACTCTCTAGCAATGAGCACAAGAATAACAGAGTTAGAACTTCATCATCAAATTTTACCCCTACAGAACTTAATTGACTGGTAACTATATTAAAATCATTTAAATGGTCTGCAATAGATCCACCTTCCGACAAATTCATATTAAATAGTCGTTTCATAAGAAATACCTTGTTTGAGGCCGAGGGTTTTTCATATAGTTTCTCCAACTTCTGCATCAAACCCACTGTTTTTGTTTCCTTTGAAATATTAAAGGTGACTGATGCCGCAAAGCACAACTATTGTTCCGAGTGCCTTTCTATCGAGAATGTTCTATTCCGCGTCTCACATGGCCACCGGATTCTTTTTTTTCCGCTCACCTAGGTGCTGCATTTTTCCTATACGTATAATCTTCCATCTCGCATATTCCACAAAGAAGAATTTTTGTTTGTTAAATTTCAACCTCAAAACTACCATCTTCCGCCATTCTGCCATTGCTCCCACCGAACCAGGAACCCTTTCTTTCGGCAAGTTTATCGTCCAAATATACCTTTGGCTATGATACCGCTTGTTAGAAAATTATATATTACAGAGCAATGCAAATACATAAAATATGCGTGAAAATACAAGCAATAAAATATATAAAAAACCAGAGAGACACAGATATACGTGGTTCACCCAGTTTGGGCTACGTCCACCCCGAACAGCCAGTCCTTCCTTTCTATTATCCAGCAAAATAAAGAGACAAAACCTATAGTAGATCCACTGTAATATCCTCTGTTCTCTCTCAAAGTCTCCCTATCTGTTTCTCGCTCAGATAATACGCATGTAATACACAACCGCAATACAATACCCTCATACAAAGAGAGGGGTTGCCTTCTAGGGCAAAAAACCCTAAACTAAACATAACTTCTACCGTCATATCATCTGCCTAATGAACGGCCTAGATTGACTAGAAATTACTATACTTTTACAAGGCAATTTTACGTTTGTTTTTAGCTTCAGGGGCGGTGCCCCCGAAACCCCCCGGCAAGGGGGGAGGCTCCATAAATTTGTTGTCGCCCCCCCCTAGACCCCCCACGGAAGTGATTAATTTACGGGCAGCGTTGCTGCCCCATTTAAGGTATAGGGGTCCAATGCTGTGATACAAAGTAAACAAGATAATCAGGCTCCACACCCAACAATTTTGACAGCCACTGATTACTTTACCAAGTGGATAGAATCCATTCCTTATAGAAAGGCCCTTGATTCTGTCATTATCTCATTCCTTGAAAACAATATCCTTTCTAGATTTGGACGCCCAAAAACCTCATTACTGATAATGTGGTTGCCTTAAAATCCAAGAAGATGATTGACTTTTGTAACAAATACCACATCAACCTTGGTCATTCCACTGCCTATTACCCTCAAACAAAATCCTGGTTAATATCATCAAAAAACTATTAGAAGATAACAAAAAGACCTGGAACAAAAGGTTGGTCAATGCCTTATGGGCAGATAGACTAACTACAAAGAAGTCCATTAGTACATCTCCCTATCAACTAGTATATGGGATGGATGTTGTTTTTCCATCCTCTTTGGGAGTGTCAGTGATGAAAAACATTCAGGAGTTGCAAGTAGAACCCAATGATATCTAGAGAAGGATAAATCAGACAATACATTTGCAACAAACCAGGGAAGAAGTCTATGTCAAATCACAAGTTATCAGAGATAAAATCAAAAATATTTTTGAAAAGAAAACAAAAGAAGATGATATTTACATAGGTGATAAAGTACTCAAATGGGATTCTAGAAAATAAGATAAAGGGAAACAGGGTAAATTTGATTTTCTTTGGAAAGGCCCATACATCATTTATGGTTATAGAGGTAATAATGCATTTTTCTTGATGGAGCTACATGGATCAGATCTACCAGGTGGGCCATTCAATGCTAGGATTTTGAAGCATTACTTTTCTCCAGATTAACCATTAGTTCATTTGTTTACTTTGCTCATTGCACATAACATTACAAATTTTAGATTGGATTGGATGTTTTTTTCTTGCAAAGTTGAAGCCCGAAGAGAAGGCCCTAAGCTTTGAAAGACATAATATCATATGTATGAATAAAGCACAGCTCATAAAATAGTTTCAAGGCAAGCACAGTCAAAGTTCCAAGGCCACTGATCTTAAATTTCTTAACATTTCACCAGGAAATGCCATCTCCAAGTGGAGCCACTGTTAGGGTCCTATAATAATAGGATTCAAAATTTTGAATTGATTATGTTTTAGTCATGTAATATTGTACATACTTTTCTTTCTGCAAATTTTTTTCCCATATTAAAAAATGTAAAGAGAGTAAATCCTAAAAGATAAATCAAAGGACTAAAAGAAAAAGATCAAAAAATAATATAAAGTATGAACCCCACCAAAAAGAGATAAAATAGATCTTGAAAGTGATGCAAATTAAAATGCCACTATTTTTAACTTTACTTTGCAAAATAAGATTGTGTGCAACTTGTCAAAAATGCCACAATCCATGATGATCAAATAGTTTAATCTTGATTCATTCATGTTTTAAATTTCATGTTGATAGTTAGAGAATAATGATCTAGCCAAACCATTTAATCTTGGAAGATCAGTAGTTAGGTAGAGAATAATAATGAGCTCATCAGTTTAATCTGAGCCATTAGAAGTCATAAGGTTAGAATTAGATAGTTTTCTTATAAAAGAAAAATAAAAAGGGTCAGCAAGCTTAAATGCACCCAATAAATGAAGAAAAAATGTTAAGGTAAATGATGGGTAGATGGAGTACTTTCACAAGTCATGGAAAGTAGAAATTGGTCATTTCATATCACTAATATCCCCTAATACCCCTTTCCCCTCATTTTAACTCTTTACCCTTCCTAAAAACCCATCTTCCCTAGTTAAAAGCACGTTTTCATTTGAAAAAGTAAAATCCCCTTTACTAATTCCCCTTTTCAATTAAAACATGTAAAAACCCACTTTGCACTGTTTTAAATATTTAAATATAATCGGGCCCCACTATATAATCCCTCCTCGATACTATTTTTACTCATTTTTAGTGTATTATTTTTATCCCGCATACATATTTTATTAACCCCCGATATTATTTTAACTTATCCATTTTTATATTAAAAACCTTAATTTATATATTCACCCTGTATTCTATTAACTCCTGCACATATATTTCCCCAACCCCTTATTTTATTCTAACATATAGTTTTATTAAAAAACCCAATGTATATATATCTCAGGTCCCACTTTATGTTTAAACCCCGATGCATTATAAATCATGTTTCACTTATTATTTAACCTTCGCATATAATAAACCTGGTCCCACCCATCAAATTCCCAGCGCATCCCTCCTATTTTTCCATCTATCGAATCTGCATTCCTCAAATCCAATGGCCAATAACTATTTTCTCACCCCTAACTACCCGACCTTTAACACCATTGGGGGGTTGCGAAATGAGTAGTTTCGCAACCCCGCTCACCTGCTACGTGGCAACCCCACAGTTTATCGCACTCCTTCTTCTGAAACCATTTACCAGCTTTTCTCAACACGAAAACCTCAAAGTTGTTTTTCTGCATGTTACGAATACTGCCCTCGTTTGAAAGTTAAACCTCCATGCCCATATGATTAACCACTATTGGTTAAACACAACAAACCCTCCCTTTACAATATTTTCACCATTTTTTTGTTGAATTTTGTGCAAAGGAAGCCTCTTCCGACCTGTTTTCAAACCAAAGACCATTGCCAACTCATTTTTTAAGCAAATTTCAACCAGAATTTAGACCTTTTGCTACCAGAACTGTTTCCGAATCTAATTGAAAGCTTTATAAAGACCATTCAATCATATTTCGCTGACAGAAAGCCTCAGTTGCCTCCAGAACCCCTTCTGCATACTAGAACTCTGTTTTCACAGGTATTCTTAAAGCTCTCGAAGCCATTTCTTAAGAAAAAGAGTAATAAATTGAATAAAATAAACAAATCTATGGCTTCCCAAGGCATTGTGATAATCAATCCCCTGCAACCTCATGTTGTTGATGTTGAACATACCCACCTTGCAGACAAAGACTTCAAAATCAATGACCCTGTCATTGATTTCAACCTCCTTGAGCCCCACTGCTGGAGCCATGATAGATTCATGGACCAGGCTGATGATATCCACCTTTGGGAATCAAATTTGCCCAAATATATTTTCCCACGGAAATTCCAATTTGTTGAAATCATCAGACTCTGTCAAGTTAATTTATATGCCCAATGA